>JAVXUM010013453.1:0-10062 GCA_035590655.1 Pouteria glomerata | reverse complement strand
TTTGAATGGAACTTGGATGAGTTTAGGTGTGTAATGGTGCCTTGAGATCAAGAGTTGGTGAGTTCAAGTGTGGTTGGAAGGTCCGGAGGGTTCAGGCAGAGAATGGTCTTGGGCGTCCGGAGGGTTCAGGCAGAGAATGGTCTTGGCGGGCGCCCAAGCCCATGCTCAGGCGGGTGCCTGAGCTGGCGTGCGCCCGTGGAGGTCCCTGTCGTGTGCTCGGGTTGG
The DNA here is from genome assembly GCA_035590655.1 of Pouteria glomerata. Classification (NCBI taxonomy): domain Eukaryota; kingdom Viridiplantae; phylum Streptophyta; class Magnoliopsida; order Ericales; family Sapotaceae; genus Pouteria; species Pouteria glomerata. Next base: position 9,837 of record JAVXUM010013453.1, on the reverse strand, counting down.
TCTGCCGTGCCCAGCCAAGAAACGGCCCTCGGCGGGCGCCCGGTTGTACATTAGAGAAGTCGTAAAGTTGCATGGCACGCCAGTCTCCATTGTCTTTGACTAAGATTCCCGTTTTATTTTCCGCTTCTGGCAGAGCTTCCAAGCAGCTATGGGGACGGACTTATACTTTAATACAGCCTTTCATCCCCAAACTGATGGCCAGACGGAAAGAACCATTCAAGTTCTGAAAGATATGCTCCGAGCTTGTGTCTTGGACTTTAAAGGGAGTTAGGAGGATCATTTGCCATTGGTGGAGTTTGCCTATAATAACAGCTACCAAGTCAGTATTGGCATGGCACCATTTGAGGCCTTGTATGGTAGGCCTTGTAGATCCCCGGTGTGCTGGACACAAGTCGGAGAGGCAGCTATTATAGGATCGGAATTAGTTCGGGAAACAAATGATAAAGTAAAACTTATCAGACAACGGTTAGAGACAGCCCGGAGCTGACAAAAGAATTATGCGGACCAGCGTAGGCGGCCATTGGAATTCCAAGTGGGAGACCACGTATTCTTGAAGGTGTCACCCCGGAAAGGGCACTTCCGCTTTGGTAAACGAGGAAAGTTGTCTCCTCGCTAAATTGGTTCGTTTAAGATACTAGTTTGGGTAGGAGACGTAACTACAGATTGGTGCTGCCACCACAACTCTCGGGAGTACACGAAGTATTTCACGTTTTCATATTGCGAAAGTACATTCCAGACCCCTCACATGTGCTGAATTAGATGGAGCTGGAGGTAGACTCTAACGCTAAGTATGAAGTGAGGCCGGTTCAAATTCTAGATACTCGAGACCAGGTACTTAGGGGTAAGATTATTCCTTTGATTTGAGTGTTATAGAAGCACCATGACATTGAAGAGTCCACGTGGGAACGTGAAGCCGAAATGAGAGAACGATACCCCGAGCTGTTTTCTTAAATTGTATAACTCTTGAATGTTTAAGTATGTGGAAGTTGTAGTGTAATAAAATTTCGAGGACGAAATTTTTGTAAGGAGGGAAGACTGTGATACCTCGAGTTCTTGGGATGAATGAAAATAACGTTTGAATGGAACTTGGATGAGTTTAGGTGTGTAATGGTGCCTTGAGATCAAGAGTTGGTGAGTTCAAGTGTGGTTGGGAGGTCCAGAGAGTTCAGGCAGAGAATGGTCTCGGCGGGCGCCCAAGCTGGCGTGCGCCCGTGGAGGTCCCTACCGTGCGCTCGAGTTGGTCTGCGGTGCCTAGCCAAGAAACGGCCCTCGGCGGGCGCCCGAGCCAATGCTCAAGCGGGCACCCGAGCCCTCGTGCACCCAAGGGGTTCCACGACGTGCGCCCGAGCCACTCCAGTGTACCTTCCAGCTTTGTTCGGTCATTTGAATTATGAAGTTTGATTTTGACCAAGTCAACATCCAATTGATTTTGACCATACTTTGGCCATAAAGGGGGAGAGGAGCTTCGGTTAATGAGGATTGGAAGACCAAAGCACTTATTTTCTTCTTAATTTGGCTTCTTGTGGGAGTAGAAATGAACATTAATGGTGGTGGGACCATGACCATTGAATTTAGAAGACTTTGCAACTATGTATATATATATATATGGCATGAATTAATGGTGAGAGATGGTATGGCCGGCTACTTGAGGAGTTATATATATATGTATCTTGCTAGTTGAAAAAGGAACAAGTGGAAGATTGTGATTGGTTCTTGGGAAACCATTTGGTTTGTCTAACTAGTTTTGTTAGGAGAGGCTAAGGATATTTGGTTGAAAAGGGACTACATGACCAACTAAGTGAGGGGAAGACAAGTCTTCCACGTGACCTCCTCAAGGGCATGACTAAATATCTATGTGTATATTCGGCTAAGGCAAAGAGAAAGAGCAAAACTTAGAAGCAAAAAGAGGAGAGAAAAATTGAGAGTTAAGCTTAGAGAGAAAGGAGAGTCGGCCAAGGTTGAAGGAAAGAAAGAAGAAAGAAGGAGAAAGGAGGAAGAAGAAGAGAAGAAGGAAAACTCCTTGGACTTTTGGTAAGTTCTCCTTGCTCTACTTTCACTTAGAAGAAGATTAGTTTCCTTTTGTTGAAAAGATGAACTAAGAAGAAAACTTGGTTCCCTTGAAGGTGTATTGATAGAACCTAAAGAGAAGGAGAAGGAGTTTGAAAGAAGAGTTCATAACCTTAAGTTGGAGCCTAAAGAATTGATTTCAATCTCTCTTGGAACCCTTCCAAGATTCGGCCAAGAAGGAGAGGTAGGGAGACCTATCACTTCCTTAATATGTATTTGATTGTAAACAATTCTTCTTGAAACAATTCTTGTGTTGTGATGTATTGAGGAGTTATAAATAAAGTATTGGGTAACCTAGGATGGTTTGAGAGATATTTTAACCTAGGTTCATGTGGTGGTTATTTGATGACCTAGAATTTGTGGAAATGGAATTGGTAACCTAGAAGTAGCGAAATTGGGGGTGATGACTTGTGAATGCACTCACTTACTCAACTTAGCCTAAAAATCTAAATCTAAAATTTTGGTGACAATGAGTATATTGAACTTTTATTTAAGACTAGAAACTTGGTTCAAATGTGCATGGAAAATGTTTTGATCTTTTTTGTAACATTTTTACATGATTGTGGCTTAAGGTGAACCGTTGAAGGCAAAAATATAGAAAAATACTGCATGTTTCCTTTTAACAAAAACTGATTTCTTTCTTGTTTAAAGAGATGTAATTTAGTTGAAATTGATATGGTTCAAATGGCACGACATTTGGAATTCAATTGCTATTTTTAAGTTTGTGTTGTAACCTAATGCACAGTGCATGATGATGGTTGAATGACGTGATGAATGATGAACTCAAGTGTTCTAACAAGATAAAATTTGGTTGATTTTGAACGGGGATAGTGGGGTACAGAAATAGTAAGGGCTGAGATACCCTCGGGTCGAAAGTCCCCAAACCTGTGCAGGGTTGGTGTTCATACCAGTAGGTTAGTAGTCTACGAAATGATTTGTATATTTTAGCGTATCGTAGTGCTGGACCGCGATCCTAAAGAACGATGCAGTGATATAACCATGATTCTTTGGCGTAGCATCGCCCTGGGCTGAGATCCTAAAGCACGCTTAAGTTGTACTCACCCCGGTGTTTGTGTGTGAAAAGATGGAAGTTGTATAAAGCGAAAACCTTAAACTCTTGCATGCTATTGAGATTTAGACATGGCTACCTTGTACATAGATTATATCATTTGTTTGTACCATGTTAAAGTGCATATCAATTTGCTTGTATATTATTCTTTTTGGTGATTATGAGCTTTGTGCATACATCATATGCATATTATTATGAAGTGTCGTGAGCACACGCATTTAGTACTCATGCCGCTACAGATGCCCTTACAGGACCCACACAGAGAAGACTGGATGAGCATTGAGCCTGGCTAGGAGACTTAGAGGATGTGGCATAGAAGTTTAGCAAGTTGTTTATTTTGATGATTATAAAATTTTTGAAAGAGGAAATGTAAAAAAATGTATGCATATTGGTTATGAGATGGAATTGGCCTATGGCTGGTGATATATATTGATTTTGATTGGAGGATGAATATTTATTTTGAATTTTGGGAAATGTAATGGCCCTAAGGCCCGTTTATGGAACCTATGTCTTTAACTTCACTTCAAGTTTATTGCTATTAGTTTATGCTAGCTAGATGGGTGAGAATGTATGGTTTTGTGGACGCTAGCTTGATAGAATGAACATTATGCACAGGCTTATTTGTTATAGGTCCAGATGTAAACCATTTAGGCCTTTATATAGTAGGGAAGGTTTTGTGAGTCCGTTGCGTGACTGCAGCGTTGCTATGATGTTATTAACCCGGTTTATCATGTTCTGTGTATTATTCACTCACCCCCCGGGTCTCCGGGTTCGGGGCGTGACAGAATGGTATCAGAGCCTAGGTTGGAACACCTAGGGATGTGGGACGTCTTGCATATCATTTTGCATGCTTATGTGACATATGTTATCTGCTTTCGTTAGTCTAGTGTTATGACGCTTTGCGTATGTTTATTGATGGCACTTACCATAGTCTATTCTGTTGTGATGTGTAGAATCCAGGAGCTGGTGCTCAGTGCCTCTATTCAACAAGAGCATGAGGCCCAATATAGTGCAGCAGCTGAAGTGCCGCAAATGGCCGGGGTTGACGAAGTGCCCCCTGGAGTGCCTGTGGTGCCCCAGCCGGCAGTTGCTGATGCCAGAGCCTTTTTCTAGTAGATGGCTGCGGCCATGGTAGCTTTAGCTGGCGGAGCAAGGGTCGGATCGCCACCACAAGGACAGACGAGTGCCACAGCCCTGGAGAAGTTTCGAAGGAAGAAGCCTCCCACATTTGATGGCGTAGCAGATACGAAGGTGGCAGAACAATTCATAGACCGCTGCGAGAAAATTTTAGTGGCGATAGAGATTGCTGAGCCTACTACACGTATAGCGTTGACTACATTTCAGTTGGAAGGCAGAGCTTTAGCTTGAGGGCCTCACGTGGGAGCAATTTAAAGAAAGATTTCGAGATTATTTTTTCCCACAAGCCCTACGAGATGCCAAGAGAAGGGAATTTGCCAACCTGATTCAGGGCAATATGACTGTGTTGGACTATGAAAGGAAAATTTCTGCCCTATCCAAGTATGCACCCGAGTTAATCCCCACGGCCCAGCTAAAGTGCAGAAATTTTGAAAGGGGATTGAAACCTACATTGAGGGACAGAATGGTGCCCCTCGGTCTGAATGATTACGAGATGCTGGTCGACAGAGCTATGATAGTGGAGGTAGATTTGGATGAGACCAGAACGATGATAGAGGGCTGACGTAGCCAAGGTATGGGGAGTCAGTAGGAGGGGGAAAGTAGAAAGAAATTCAAGGAAAGTACTTCCACCTCCCAGGGACAGCCACCACAATCAGGCAGTATGGTCTCTAAGCAGACAAGGAGGGTAGAGAGATTGGTCCCCGGACAATCCCTTTGCTACCACTGCCGTCAGCCGGGGCATATGAGATCTGAATGCCCCTTGTTAAGGCAATAGGGATCGACCAGTAGACCCAACAGTGGGCTGATGGTGGACAACCGGGTCTGTTACCGGTGCGGGCAGGCAGACCACATTCGAAGGTATTGCCCGCAGCCTGCGGTTGAGGCAGGAGGGAGGATAGAAACCCGGGGTCAGAGTTACCAGGACAGTCGTTCCTCTGCGCCTGTGCAGCAGCTATATCAGCTGAGAGGTCCCCCACCTGGAGCAGCATAGAGTGGGACGACTCAATCTTAGAGGGAAGCTTCTCAGACTCAACGAGGAGGCAGACCTCAGGGTTCACAGGCACAAGTGCGGGTTTTTGCTGTGGCACAGCAGGAAGTGCCAGCAGAACCCATGGTTACTCTTTACTCGAGGTATTTTTCTAGTTTACTCTTCTTATGCAACAGTTCTGTTAGATACGGGTGCTTCACATTCCTTCATCTGCTCAGTTTGTGTCTGTATTGGGATTAAAGGTCACTTCTATGGATCTACTATTACATGTTGAGACCCTAGTGGCGGGATTCTCTTCTTTAGCCACTATGTGCAAAGGGTGTGAGCTGCGAGTGGAGGATGTGTTTGACAGGAGAGAGCTGGTGTCTAGTTATGATTTGATTATGTTAGAGATGAAGGGCTTCGATATGATTCTTGGAATGGATTGGCTTGTGTTCTACCAAGCCAAAATTGATTGTCAAGACCGTAGAGTGACCTTGTCTACTTCTGGAGGAGCCCCAATTCGCTTCTTTGCGGACAGATGTAAATTGCCTGATCTGTCTTCTTGGGGTAGCCGAAAGAAAACTGATTTATATACCCTGTTTGCCTGCTTGGTGATGGAAGAAATGGATGAAGGACGAAGAGTTGAGTTACCACAGGTGATGAATGAATTTCCCGAGGTGTTCCTAGATGACTTATCGGGGTTGCCACCGGAGCGAGAGGTGGAGTTTTGCATTGATTTGGTTCCAGGCATGGAGCCTACTTCTATCCCTCCCTACTGGTTGGCACCAGCTGAGTTGGAGGAGTTGAGAACTCAGTTGGACGACTTATTGGCCAAAGGCTTTATTAGGCCGAGTACCTCGCCTTGGAGTGCTCTTGCACTATTTGCTGTCAAGAAAGACGGGACGCTTCGGATATGCATAGACTACCGGAAGCTCAACCGAGTAACAATTAAGAACAAATACCCACTACCGAGGATTGATGATCTATTTGACCAGTTGAAGGGGTCTATAGCGTTTTCCAAGATTGATCTTCAGTCTGGTTATCACCAGTTGCGTATTCGGGATGTTGATATTCCCAAGACCACATTCAGGACTCGGTATGGCCATTACGAGTTCCTAGTGATGCCATTTAGGTTAACAAATGCTCCAGCAGTCTTTATGGACTTGATGAACAGAGTCTTCCGGGAGTTTCGAGACAAGTTCATAGTGGTGTTTATAGATGATGTACTCGTATACTCCAAGTCTGAGGAGGAGCATGAGCAACACCTACGACTAGTACTTCAATGGCCAAATGACCACCAACTGTATGCCAAGCTAAGCAAATACGACTTCTGGCTGAAAAAAGTCAAGTTTTTGGGGCATGTAGTATCGCAAGAGGGAGTGGCAGTAGATCCCTCCAAGATTGAAACAGTTATGGAGTGGTCTCAACCCAGGACTGTATTTGAGATACGAAGCTTCCTCAAGTTAGCTAGGTACTATCGGAGATTCGTTCTAGACTTCTCATGGCTGGCAGCTCCGTTGACTAAATTGACAAGGAAAGAGGTAAAGTTTGAATGAAGTGATTCCTATGAGCGGGCCTTTCAAGAAATAAAAAGAAAGCTGACCACCGCCGCCATACTTATCATCCCAGAGAGAGGGGCAGGATACTCGGTCTACTGTGATGCTTCACAGGAAGGACTGGGATGTGTCCTGATACAAAAATGGAAGGGTGGCAGCTTATGGCTCCAGGCAGTTGAAGACTCATGAAAAGAATTACCCTATGCACAATTTGGAGCTTGTAGCTATGATTTTTGCCCTCAAGACCTGGCGACACTACTTATATGGTAAGAAGTTCGAAATCTTTTCTGACCACAAAAGCTTGAAGTATATTTTTAGACAGAAAGACTTGAACTTGAGACAGCACAGGTGGATGGAGTACATGGAAGATTATGATTTTGATTTGCACTACCACCCCGGTAAAGCCAATGTAGTGGCAGATGCGCTGAGTCGTAAAACTAGAAATGTCGTAGCCAGTCTGGTGGTAAAAGAGTGAGAGATGATAGGAGTCGTGAATGAGTTTGCCTTGGCACTTGAAGACGGGACGGAAAGAGGAGTACTATCTTCTTCTGTTGCCTATCCAGCCCTGATTCACAAAGTGATTGAAGCCCAAAAAGAAGATAAAGAAGCTAAAGAATTACGGGAAATGATAGAAGGGTAGGGATCAGACTGGACAATAGAAAAGGAAATGCTGAAATATCAAGGCAGAATCTTTGTGCCCTCTACTGTGAAGTTATGAAAGAGTTCCACCACTCAAAACTAGTAGTGTATCCTAGGGGTACAAAGATGTATCATGACTTGAAAAGGCAATTTTACTTGGCCGGAATGAAGAGGGGGGTAGTGGAGTTCATAGAAAGGTGCTTAACGTATCAGCAGGTAAAAGTAGAGCATCAAAGGCCAGCAGGGCTACTGCAACCTTCGCCTGTAGTGGAATAGAAGTGGGAGCACGTAACTATAGACTTCGTGTTTGGCTTGCCAAGAACAAGAAGGAGCTGTGATGCTATATGGGTGATTGTAGATAGACTAACCAAGTTAGCTCACTTCTTGGCTATGAAGATGACAGACTCCCTAGATTCCTTGGCCCGGTTGTACATTAGAGAGATTGTAAAGTTGCACGGCATGCCAGTCTCCATTGTCTCTGACCGAGTTCTTCGTTTGTTTCCTGCATCTGGCAGAGCTTCCAAGCAGTTATGGGGACGGACTTATGCTTTAATACTGCCTTTCATCCCCAAACTGATGGCCAGACGGAAAGAACCATTCAAGTTCTGGAAGATATGCTCCGAGCTTGTGTCTTGGACTTTAAGGGGAGTTAGGAGGATCATTTGCCACTGGTGGAGTTTGCCTACAATAACAGCTACCAAGCTAGTATTGGCATGGCTCCATTTGAAGCCTTGTATAGTACACCTTGTAGAACCCCGGTGTGCTAGACACAAGTCGGAGAAGCAACCATCATGGGCCCGGAACTGGTTCAGGAAACAAATGACAAAGTCAAACTCATCAGACAACGGTTGGAGATAGCCCAGAGCCGACAAAAGAGTTATGCGGATCAGCGGAGATGACCATTGGAGTTTTAGGAGAGAGACCACGTGTTCTTGAAAGTGTCACCCCGTAAGGGGCAATTCTGCTTTAGCAAGCGAGAAAAGTTGTCTCCCCGCTACATTGGTCCATTCGAGATACTGGCTCGGGTAAGAGAAGTAGCCTATAGACTGGCTTTGCCACTATAGTTAGTTGTCAAGGGTACACGAAGTATTTCATGTTTCCATGTTGCAGAAGTACATTCCAGACCCCTCACATGTGTTGAATTGGGCCGAGTTGGAAGTCGACTCTGCCAGATATGAAGTGAGGCCGGTTCAGATTTGGGACACTCGAGACCAGATGCTTAGGGGTAAGATTATCCCTTTGGTTTGAGTGCTATGGAAGCACCATGGCATTGAAGAGTCCACGTGGGAGCATGAAGCCGAAATGAGATAACGATACCCTGAGTTATTTTCTTAAATTATGTAACTTTTGGATGTAATTGTATGTTGATATCAGTGTAATAAAATTTCGAGGATAAAATTTTTGTAAGGAGGGAAGATTGTGATACCCTGGGTTCTCGAGATTAATGAAAATGGCATTTAGATTGAACCGGGATGAGTTTAGATGTATAAGGGGTGCCTTGAGCTTAAAGGTTGGTTGGCCAAGTGTTTGATAAGAGGTCTAGAGGTTCCAGGAGAAAACTGGCCTCGGTGGGTGCCCGAGACCATGCCCAGGCGGGCGCCCGAGCGGCGTGCTCCCGAGAGGAAGCCCCGCATGTGCCCGAGACATCTGCAGACACCAAGCTAAGGAAAACTAGTCTTCGGCGGGCGCCCGAGCCTATGCTCAGGTGGGCGCCCGAGCCACGTGCACCTAAAGAACCCCACGGCAGGCGTCCGAGCCACTCTAGTGTGCTTTCCCTCAGCTTTGTCCAGCCAATTAAGTTGTGAAGTTTGATTTCTAGACCAAGTCAACATCAAATCACTTTGACCAAGCCTGGGTCATGGAATGAAGGATAAAGTCTTAACCAAGAGGAATTGGAAGACCAAAACAAATGTTTTCTTCTTAATTTGGCTTTTGTGGGAGTTGGAAATTGGCATTGAATGTGGTGGGATCAAGAGCATTCATTTAGGAAGACTTTGTGTTCTTGTATATATATAATGGAGGAAAGTGTGGTGAGGAATGGCTTGGCCGGCCACATGAGGAGCTATATATATATATGTATCTTGCTAGTTGAAAGAGGAACAAGTGGAAGATTGTGATTGGTCCTTGGGAAACCATTTAGTCTATCTAACTAATTTTGTCACGCCCCGAGCCCGGGGGCCCGGGGGCGTGAGTGATATCAACATACACAACATGAATCTACGGTCCCCGTTTCAGAGTAAACACAACGGGAGTATAGCGGACCCACAAAAGAAAACTGCTATATAACGGCCTAAAAGTGGACTATCGGGGAGTACCTAATAGGTCCCTGTCACAGTTTAGATAATAACTGCTAAACATCAACACAACCATCAAGCCATACATTTATATCCCTAATCCAC
>JAVXUM010013435.1:0-10063 GCA_035590655.1 Pouteria glomerata | reverse complement strand
TTAATTTGGAAAATAACTCAAAAAAAAACATTAATTTCATATATATATGCATGTATATACACCCGCAACATATATATATACATATATGCAAATTTGTCTAAATTTCAGCTAGATCATGCAATATATATATATCAAAATGATCCATACGACGTCTAGAGTATAGATCTAAGTCCTACCTACCTCGAATCTGAAGAAAAATAGAGAAAATGAAGAAAAAAAATTTTAAACTACGAACTTCAAACTCCGATATCTTCCTCCTCGTTTCGAATCTCGAGAAACCGACAGCACGACGACGATCACTGCATTGAGATCTCCCCGAATCGACTATTCGTTTGCCTCAAACCACTATCTCTTCTCTCTCTCTTCTTCTTCCTTTCTCTCTCTTTTCTCTGGGTTAGCAGAAAACAAAACAAAGAAAAGGAAAAGAAATGGGGAAAACCAGGAAAAAAAAGAAAAGAAAAAAAAGGTGCTCGGGCCCCTGGCCCACTTTGTCCAAACCAATCTCACTTTAAGCTAACTCAGCCTAAGGAAAAATATAATAATACATTTAAACCCATTTTCAATATTTGATTTACTCAAAATAATACAAAATATGCCAAAATAAAATACCAAGTGTTACAAAAGCAAAATTGCCCCTTTTGGGGTGACATTTTCAAAAACACGTAGTCTCCTACTTGGAATTCCAATGCTTGTCTCTGTTTGTCCGCATAGCTTTTCTGCCAGTTTTGGGCTGTCTCCAATCGTTGTTTGATAATCTTCACTTTCTCATTTGTTTTCCGAACCAATTCTGACCCTATTATACCTGTCTTTCCAACTTGCATCAAACACACTGAGGATTTGCAAGGTCTTCCATACAAGGCCTCAAACGGTGCCATTCCAATACTGGCCTGATAGCTATTGTTGCAAGCAAACTCCACTAGTGACAAATGTTCTTCCCAACCTCTTTTAAAGTCCAAAACACAAGCTCGGAGCATGTTTTCAAGTATTTAAATAGTTCTCTCTGATTGGCCATCAGTTTGGGGGTGAAAAGCCGTGCTAAAACATAATATGTCTTCATAGCAACTTGAAAACTCTGTCAGAAATGAGAAACAAAATGAGGATTCCAATCAGAGAAAATGATGACCGGTGTCCAACGTAATTTCACGATTTCCCAAATATATAATCGGGCCAAGGAATTTATGGAATCTATCATCTTCATTGCTAAAAAATGGGCTGATTTTGTTAGTCTATCCACAATTACCCGTACAGTGTCACAGTCTCTTCTTGTTCTTGGCAACCCAGATACAAAGTCCATAGTCACGTGCTCCCATTTCCATTCAGATACAGGTAAAGGTTGTAATAATTCCGCCGGCCTCTAATGCTCTACTTTTACCTGTTGACAAGTTAAGCACTTTTCTATGAACTCTACCACATCTATCTTCATTCTGGCCCAGTAAAATTGCCTTTTGAAATCATGATACATTTTCGTGCTTCTGGGATGTACTGCCAGCTTTGAAAAATGAAATTCCTTCATAACTTCCTTTCTAACTGCTGAAGGCACAAAGATTCTCCCTTGGTACTTTACTGCTCCATCATCTACTGTGCAGCTCGGTAAGTCCACCAACCCTTCTATCTTTTCCCGCATCTCAGTGGTTTTTTTATCAGCCCTTTGAGCTTCCATCACTTTGTTGATTAGGGTTAGATAGACCACAGAAGTATATAACACCCCTCTTCCTGTCTCTGCTTCGCATTCTAAAGTAAATTCATTTAACACCCCCAGCATTTCTTATTCTTTTAAAGCCACACTAGCCACAGTACTCCTGGTCTTCTGACTCAGTACATCTGCCAATACATTGACTTTGCCCAGATGGTAGTGCAAATCAAAACCATAATCTTCCATGTACTCTATCCACCTACGTTGTCTCAAATTCAAGCCTCTCTGAGTGAAAATATACTTCAAGCTTTTACGATTAGAAAAGACTTCAAATCTTTCACCATACAAGTAGTGCCTCCAAGTTTTCAGGACAAAGATCATAGCTGCTAACTCGAAATCATACACGAGGTAATTATTCTCATGAGTTTTCAACTGCCTGGAGCCATAGGCTACCACCCTTTCCTGTTGCATTAAGACACATCCTAGTCCTTCCCTTGATGCATCACATTACACTGAGTATCTTGCTCTCCTATCTGGGATAATGAGTACTGGGGCGGTAGTTAGTTTTTTCTTTATTTCTTGAAATGCCTTCTTGCAAGCTTCACTCTATTCAAACTTTATCCCTTTTTTTGTCAATCGAGTCAGTGAAACGGCCAACCGTGAAAAATCTAACACAAATTTCCGATAGTACCTTGCCAACCCCAAGAAACTACAAACCTCGAACATCGTCTTCGGCTGTAGCCATTCCAAAACTGGTTCAATCTTGGAAGGATCAACTGCTATCCCTTCCTTAGAAACGACATGTCCCAGAAATTTAACTTCATGGAGCCAAAAGTCACACTTACTTAATTTGGCATACAGCTGATGATCTCTCAACCATTGCAACACCAGCCTCAAATGTTGTTCGTGTTCCTCTTCTGACTTAGAATAAACCAGGACATTATCAATAAATACCACAATAAACATATCCAAAAATTTTTGGAAGACCCAATTCATTAAATCCATAAACACCGCCGGTGCGTTAGTCAAACCAAACGGCATAACTAGGAATTCATAATGACCGTACCAGGTCTTGAATGCCATCTTTGGGACATTTGCCTCCCTTATCCTCAACTGATGATGCCTGGATCATAGATCAATCTTAGAAAATACAATCGATACTCGGATCGTATATCAATCTTAGAAAATACGATCAATCCTTTCAACTGATCAAATAAATCATCAATTCATGGCAGAGGATATTTATTCTTGATGGTCACCCTATTCAGCTTTCTGTAATCAATGCACATCCGTAATGTGCCATCCTTCTTAGCCGCAAATAATACTAGAGCACCCCAGGGTAAGGTACTCAGCCTAATAAAACCTTTAGCTAAAAGTTCTTCAATTTGGCTCTTCAACTCTGCCAACTCAGCTGGCGTCAACCGATAAGGAGGAATATAAATGGGTTCTGTACCCGGAATTAACACAATGCAAAATTCTACTTCTCTTTCGGGAGGCAATCCCGTTATATCTTCTGGGAAAACATTAGGGAATTCATCTACAACTCGGGGCAATTCCCTACCATGTGGCTCACCTTCCTCTTCCATAACCATACAAGCAAACAAGCTACACAGTGCATTCTGGGTATGGTCTTGGAGGAGTGGCAAACTTTGCCTTTCATACCAATCCACCAAAAAATGAATCATTTTTCCCTCTGGGGTAATCAAGGTCACTCTATGGCTGTGACAATCAATGATAGCTTGGTAGGAATCTAGTTAATCCATCCCAAGTATGATATCAAAACCTCGTATATCTAAGACGATCAAATCAAAAATGGAGACCAACTCCCTTTCATCATATACATCTTCTACTCGTAACTCACACCATTTACAGACTTGAGTTAAGAAAGAAAACCCAGCTACTGGTGTTTCAACACGCAGAAGAACATCCATAGGACTAACATCCAAACGCAAGGCATGCACCAATTTGGTAGAAATGAAGGAATGTGAAGCACCCGTATCAAAGAGGCTAGTGGCACTAGAAGAATAAACACGAAAAATACCTCGGGTAACTAGTGGCTCTGCTAAAGTCTCCTGCTGTGCCACCGTAAACACTATTCTTGGTGCCTGCTACCCCTCTGCCCTTGGGATTCTCCTCGTGGCTACTAGAAGGTCCTGCTCGGCCTAAGCCCTTGTGGAGCACCTCTAGGATGGCCTAGCTACACAGATTGGGAAACTAAAGACTGGACACTCTAAAATAACTGTTCGGTTGGCCCCCTTCTCCCTCCTGTACCTCCCTGGATCTGTGGACAAAATCTCTGCACATAACCTACCTGTCCATATCGGTAGCATACCCGAGTCTCGATTCCGGTCCCGATCCTACTCCGGACTTGCCCTACTGGCTCTCCCTGCCTCCTAAGCTGGGGGCATTTAGATCTTATGTGGCCTAGTTGTCGGCAATAGAAACATGTAGGCTGTCTAGGGAAGGTTCATTCGGGCCTACTTGTCTCTCTAGATACTGTGCTCCCCTGGGAAAATGGTTGCATTTGTGAGGTTGACGAGCTCCCTTTAAGCTTCTTCCTACTCTCCCTTTCTTGTAGAGTCCCTGCACTTTTGCCCCGTCTCTCTTCTTAAATAACCCGAGTTTCATTTAAGTCCCGCTTCACTGTAATTGCCTGATTAACCAAGACCTCATAATTATCCAACTCTAATGGCACCATCTTGTTCCATAGGACTGGCCGCAAGCCCCTTTCAAATCTTCAGCACTTTAGGTGGGCAGTAGAAATCAATTCTGGTGCATAATTTAACAAATCTAAAAACCTTCTTTCGTAGTCTAACACTGTCAATGTCCCCTGAATTAGATTAGGAAATTCTTTCCGCTTCGTATCCCTTAGGGATTGAAGAAAAAAGTGGTCACAGAACCTTTCTTTAAATCCTTCCCAGGCAAGACCTTCTATTCCCCCAATTTCCTTCACACTGGACCACCATATTGATGCTCTCCCAACCAACTGAAACGCCATCAAGGTAACACGCACGGAAGACTTAGCAATCTCCATGGCCACCAAAATTTTCTCACACTCATCCAGAAACTGTTCTGCCACATCTGTGTCTGCTATGCCATCATATGTAGGAGACTTCATCCTCCTAAACCTTTCCAATGCCGTGGGGCCGGCCTGTGCTTGTGGTTGGGGTGCCACTCTTACGCCTCTAGCTAACGCAGCCATAGCAGTTGCCATTTGTCGTAACAGAGCTCTTGCATCCACTACTGCGGGCTGCGGCATCTATGGCACTCCAGGAGGTACCTCTTCGCCTCCAGGCATCTGTGGGGCCTCAACTATCGCACTATAGTGCATCTTTTGCTCTCGCTGAACAGAGGTACTAGCTTCCTTTTCCTAAGCTATGACACTTCCTCGCCCTTGGCCCCTGCCCCGGCCCTGGTCTCAGCCCCTGCCTTTCCAATCACGTCGAGGTGGCATTGTATCTAAACACCACAAGACACATAAATGGATGAGAATTCCCCAACAATCGCATTAAAACTATATAATATGAAACTAATAAAATTTGTACAAACACATAAGCACTTAACATATATGCCACATACTCATGTAATATGATATACAATGTCCTATGTCCTTAGGTATTCTAACCTAGTCTCTAATACCATCCTGTCATACCCCGAATCCGAGGGGTGAGTGTAAAACATGCATAACAGGGATAATTCTGGTAACAATATCAAAGCAGCACCATGGTCACGCAACAACCCACAAAATGTCCTTTATTATAATATGGTCTAAACCTGTCACAATCTCAACGCTGCCTAATATAGCATCTTAAACCTGCTAAGCAATAATATCAAAGTGACATATAGTTAGACCCATAAGGAGCTAAACTCATTATAGAAGTCAAATAAGTGAAGTAAAAACCGTTTCATTATAATTACATTCCCAAAATCATAAGTACATCATCGGCCTTACGGCCATTACATTCCCAAAAAATCAAAAATATATATATAGTAAGTCACAAGTTTAAAACTAAATTATATTAACAAAAGATAACAGCTAATCCAAGTCCGGGAGTGTGCTATGCAGGTTTTCTAGCGGTGCTTTGAGACTCATCTAATCCTCCTACGTGGGTCCTGCAATACCGTCTGTAAGGCCGTGAGCACGGACGGCTTGTGCTCATACTACCACACAAATATATATATGTAATACAACACTACATGTTTACAATGCAAGGTAAAGAACATATAAAATAAGCTAGGAAGAATCAATACAAGCAGGTAAAGAACTCAAACCCATATCACACCAGCATAGTACAACAATTCAAATTTCACATTAAATAATATTCCATATTCCATTACCACAATGACGAAAGGTTAATAAGCCATTCATCTATCCTAAACAATTTCATTCTCTTTCCATATTCTAACAAGTTTTCCATTTCACAAATTTGTCACACATTCATCGAGGATCGAGTACCTAACTAATCGTGCTTCAGGATCTCACCAATCGTTCTTTAGGATCACAATCCAGGGCGACGATATGCCATAATCCACTAATCATGCTTATGGGCTACTAACCCACTGGCATGAAAACCTAACTCGATGCTGATTCTGGGACTTTCAAGTCGAGGGTATCTCTACACCCTTCCTATTTTCCGTATCCACTACCCCCAGTTAAAATCAACTACGTTAAACGTTTCTTGTCCTTTAGTTCCACACTTTATTCATTTGCTTATATCAAGGTCATACGTCAACATAGTAGTCTACAAACACAACACAAGTATATCAATTGAGCTCACAATCTAACACCAATGTACCAATACAACTTCCAACCAAAACGTATCACTTTAAACATGAAAAATTTCAGCTTTGGCACCGTTTCAACATGCAGAAAATTCAGCACACTATATCACCCATTTATCCACTTTAAATGGCTCAAAAACAATAGCAAACATACATGTATCAACTAGGCAACTTCCATACATATTCAAGCAAGGTTCCTAAATGAAATTTAGGTGCCAAAAGTGTGTTAAATTTCAGAAATTTCCAACTTTAAAGCTAAGTTTTATTTTAAGTGTATTCTAAGTTTTTAGCTCACCAAAATTGCTAGAATTGCAGGCAAGGGTTCCTCTTTCAACATGGAGTCACTTAGGTTGTTGATCATATGCTCCAATCAAGAGCTTCCACATGGCCCATTATACATTCAACCATATATATATATAGCCAATTAGTCTTCCAATTTAAATGAATGGGACCCACCAATTTAAATGGCTTGACGAATGAACCTCCAAAAGAAAACAAAAGCAAAGACCATTCGGCCAAGCCTCTTCCATGGACCGAATTCCATTTCTTCCTCCTCTCTTTGGCCAGCCAAAGCATGTCACCTTACCCTTAATAACTTACATATACATATATATATATATATATCAGATGGTCCAAATTGAGGTGGAATTTGTCAAAATTAGACCATGCTTTTCCTTGGTCAAAATTAGAACTCAATTTGGACTAATTGACACACACTTTGTGATACTCTTAACTTTTAAATGAAACGGAGTCATGAATTGAATTGCTTCGAAAATGAGATTCTAGGTTGGTGTGTTTCAAGGTTATGGTTTTCAAATTGTTCTAAGTGTTAGGAGCTAAACGAATGGCCTTACTTGTGCATGAGAGTGGGCTTGTTTAACTTAAATTGTGAAGAAAGAATTGAAAAATGAAGTGAACCGGCCATAGGCATGTTTTGCACCAAATTTTTAAACTTCATTTTGACTTATTGACTTCCATATGATATACATATATGTATATGAGTAAGAGAAGATAGGTGAAAGGGGAGAAGTGGCCGGCCAACTCAAGTTTAGTCTTCCAATTTGGTTTTGTCATTAAGTCAAAAGATGCATTAAACTTGTGGGACCCATAAATTAATGTTGGAAGACTTTGTAGGCTTGCATATATATATGTATTGAATGAGTTAGTGGTGGGTGAAGGCTTGGCTGGCCAAGATGGGTGTATATATAAGTATATCTATATGTTGGTTGGTGGAGCATTGAATTTGGAAGACCAAACGGTGACTTAGGGAGTGGCCAAGTGTCTAAGAGAGAAAGAGAAAGACCAAATTGGCTAGATAGCCATTCGGCCAAGGGAGGAGGAACCAAAGAAAATTTGTTTCAACCGGCCATAGGAAGAAATTGGGAGAAAATAGAAAATAAAAGGCATAAGAAGAATAAGAAGAAAGGAGAATGAGAACCAATAAGAGAAGTGGAGGAAGAACCAAGAAAAAGAGGAGTTCAAGGAAAAAGCTTGAGGTCTTAAAGTGTTGGAAGCTTGGAGCTACCTTGAAGACACCTTTGATACTCCAACTTGAAGTTCTTGAAGAACTTGGGCTTGAGTTTGAGGTAGGGAAGTTACTAGCTCTTCTAATATTGATATTAAGGTTTTCTTCTTCTACTTTGAATTCTATGAGATGTGGTAACTAGTTAGGGAACCATGACTTTTTGTAGAGAAAAACCTTTACTTTTCCTTCCATGTAGATATATATGCTACGGTGTAGTAGAAACTCTCTTTCTTCCCTTTCTTGATTCATATGAAATACATGTGCATGTTGGTTGTGTTGAGAGGTTGTGAAAGGGTGGTTGGAAGGATTAAAACCCAAGGGGAAGGGTACTTTAATACCAGGGAAAATAAACTATGTGGTTGAGGGTTTTGAGGAATTAAGTCCACCGTCCGGACGAAAGCTTGGAGCGTCCGGACAGTCTAGTGAAAGCCCGAAAACCTTGCTCTCGGCCGTCCGGATGGTCAAGCCATGTCTGGCCCTGTTACTCTCGGCCGTCCGAACGGTGCAGGGGAGCGTCCAGACGATGCTTAGTGTTTTCTTGTGATTTGCTTTAATGCATGGAGAGTTGTTTGAGATAATAATGATGCTTGAGAGAAACCCCTTGAATCATATTAATTACGTTTAAATGTATGATAATTGAATTTAGATAAGAAAACTCATTGAATAACTTATATTGACTTGTATTGCTATTATGGAATCATAAAGTAGATTTGTGCTACATGTACACTCAGTATATAGTTTACAAACTTAATGGAAAGAAATGAAATGATAGGATTGATTGTGTGGCCGGGGGTTATGAGGTACAGAAAATAGGAAGGGTCTGAGATACCCTCGGGTTGAAAGTCCCAGAACCTGCGCAGGGTTTGGTGATTCATACCAGTAGGTTAGTAGCCTACAAAATGAAGGCAGTGTATTAGCTTATGCATACACATGGGCATAGCGTTGCCCTGAGTTGCCATCCTAAAGAATGCCAGGGGTGTAGCGTCGCCCGGAACAAGCATGCCGGATCGGTACCCAATCCCCGATGATTGTGTGAAAGATTAATATGTGATGAATAAGCAAATAAACAAGTAAATCTTAAAACCGTTGATGATGCACACTCCTTGCTCATATATTGTGAATTGCGATATGTACTGTCATGTTATGGATTTTGGATTGTTATTGTTTTATGTATCATGATCATTACATGCATCATATTTATATTATGGTAAATATCGTAGGCGTCCGTGCTCACGTCCCTACAGATGTCCATGTAGGACCCACTCAGGATGAGTAGGAGAGACTTAAAGTAAAGCGAAGAGGGGAGATGCATGTGTCAATGCAAGAATGGGAATAGTTTTATATTTCATAAATGTATTTTGAGAAGATATTGTAAAGTTTTGTACTTATATTTGATTTGGGGTATGTAATGGCCTTAAGGCCGTGACAGGTGTAACCTATAAAACTTTAGATTTTCTTTAAATATCAAATCTTTTCTGTATGCCTATGCGTTAGGCGGATTTGGGTGTTTGGCCTTGGATAAGCTTGTATGCTTGGTTTATAAAACCACTGCGTGATTGTTTGGCAACGTGTATATTCTGCACATGTTTCTATTAGGTACACCTTTCGACATAGTTAGACTGTTATATAGCAGGGGGAGTTTTGTGGGTCCGTTACGTGACCAATGTGCTTGCTTTGATTGATGACCAAGTTTTCATGTTATGGATGAATTACACTCACCCTCGGGTCCCCGAACCCGGGGCGTGACAGGATGGTATCAGAGCCTAGGTTAGACTACCTAGGGACATGGGAACTTTTGCATTTCATTATGCATGCATACGTGACATTAAAGCAATATGTTTCCTTGATTGACTTGTTTAGCAATATGTGAGATTGTTGTTGATCTTATGGGAGGATTTACCATAGTGCATTCTTTATGTTTAACTAGAATGCCACCAAGACAAGAACAAAGAAAAAGAGGCCGAGGTCGAGGACGAGGCCGTGGAAGAGGAAGGGGAGTAGCGGATGCTTGTTCTTCTTAATTACTTCACCTGTAAAAGTAAATCTAAAATTAAATAAGTTGAGTGAAGAAGATTAAGATAGATTCCCCCAAGTGCAAGGGATTGTTGTAGCACAATTTAATC
>JAVXUM010013424.1:0-10063 GCA_035590655.1 Pouteria glomerata | reverse complement strand
TTCTTCAAAGGGATAAGAACAAATTGCCATATATTAAAAAAAATCATTAAATATTTCCAAACAAACACCAAATATACTTGGAAAATAAAGTTTTAGTTTGAAATAGACAAAAGAGAGTATCAACATAATTAGCAAAAGAAACAGGCATGGCATCAGAAAATATTGCTCAGAGGTGCAAAGAGCATACTTATGTTTTTGTTTGTACATGTAATGAGGCTGTAAGCACACCACTAATGGAATATATCCTTTCTTATTTAATTCTTTAAGCTAGAGAACACATCAATTGAATGTTTAGAATTATAGGTAGCTTTGTAATTAAAAGTGCTACATACAACTAATATTAACATCAAAGATCCAACACTCTTTAAACGAAAAGTACAAAAAAGAGTTTTTTACTCAAATATATATATTAATTTAACAATTTACTAAAACAAGCAGGAATAGGAGAACTTGCAAAAATAGTGTGGGTGTCATCAGTGACATCGACGACACCATTCTGTACATTGAAAATGGCACTGATGACACCCGCTCCTACACCAAAATAGAAGATAGCTCTGCTTAAAGGTCTCCTTCCCCTTGACGACCTCCTCGAGGTCGGCTACAACCAAGCCATCGGCTTCATCTGGCTTAGATATAAGAATAAGGACCACACCTTCTGCCGCATTGGCCACCGCGTCTCCTACGATACCAAGGTCACCGCCTTCGTCGAGAACCGCCACATGCGCCGCCTCACCGAGGTCAAGAGCAAGGAACTCCTCTTTTGGGTCTCCATCTTCAACATATACATCGACGACCCCGCCTCCAGCCAAATCACCTTCAATACCTCCCCCCATTGATATTTCCTAATTGTTTCCAATGTCGGCGTTCGAGGAGGGCAACAAGATTCCTTGCAAGTGAGAAACCTAATTGGTTTTCCTGAAATTATGGGATTTTGCTTTTTTCCTCGAGTGAGTATCGTCAGTGCTATTGACGATACCCTTCTTCGGTGGCATCTTCAACATACAGAAAGGTGTTGTCGATGCCATCGAAAACACCCACCCTATTGTTTTGCAAATTTTCCTATTCCAACCCATTTTAGTAAATTATTAAATTAATATACATATTTGCGTAAAAAACTCTACAAAAAATGTAGGATTTTATTAAGATGCAATATGTAATTATTATAGAAATATTATAAGTTATCACTACTTTTTTTAGTAATTTTTTCTAAGCCTAAATTTATTCTATTTGTTGCACAAATAAAATAATTTTTTCATATAATAGTCATTATCTCTACCATCTATATATAATAGTCATGATTTTTATAGTTATTAATTTTTATACTGAGGTGGCCTAAATTAGCAAAAAAAAGTCCTGATAAGGAGGCAGCCATTTGCTCAAAATTAGGAAAAGACTGAAGCTACCATTTCAAATTTATATAATTTAGTAAGACTTTATTCATAGCCATAAATTTAATTACCAAATAAATAACTATTAACTACAAGATTCTGGTAATATTTATTTTTGGATTTAAGGTGGCAGCTTTTTATAGAAATATATTAAAGTATTCTCTTTTGGCTGGTAAAACAAATCAGTAAATCATGATAATATAATAATAAAAAGAATGCCTTAAATTTAGAAGCAACCATAGCCCATGTAAAATAAGCATCTCAATTACATGATCATATATGATTCCCTTCCTTGACTATTCTTTTCTCACCAGAACAAAAAAGATGGAAGATCTGAAAGAATAAATTTTATCCCATACATAGCCAGCTGAGTCCAGCTAATCCAAGTGATATTAGAAGGTAACAAGAAACAAAGTATTTCAAGTTCTTTTCATGTTGTCATCTTTCTTTCTTAAATTTTTACCTCCTTGTCGCTGTGATTCACCTCGTGCTCTTGTCATCCAAGATCGAGCAAATCCATCAGCATTATTCATCAATTCCTGCAACTGAGTTTCCAGAAATTAATTCGAGTTATCATCCTAGTACACGTAAAAGGTCATTGACATCATGTCTTGTAGAGTCATGAGTCAAAATTAAGCAGCTGTCAGAAGACTCAGAACTAAGCCATAAATGAGATTTGAATCTGTTTCCAAGTCCAGTTCATCTTGACTCATTCAAGTACCATCATTAGTCATCTTAGACAATGGCATCAAAAAGAATTGGAATTACGGAGAAAATACCAATCCAAATTGAATGGATTCAAAATGATCTTACTGCATGGATCGGGATTATAAAATTTCCCATTTTCATCCATTAAATAATATTTAATTACTTGAAAAACACTTTCCATTTTTCTTTTTGATAATTCTCAAAGGAGAAGATTATTCTCTTTACCAAACATATGTGGATCCAATCACGATATGTTGCCGCCAGAAGCAGAACCCCATATTTCCTCTAGAGAATTTTCTAATTGTTCCAGACCAACTAGAAAGAGATTATTTAACCAGAAAGAATTCGGTTCAGAAAGGGGGAGACTTAAAAAAGGAAAAGGATTACTTCGTTCCTGATAGTTATTTACTTAATCAATGGATAGGAGCATACTCTGGATCGAAATCGTGGGGAATTCTTGGAATTCCTTGGGGATTCTTGATTGGTGCGGAGCTAACTATAGTGCAAAGTCATATCTCTTTGGTTAATAAGATCCAAAAGATTTATCAAAAGCCATTTGACTCCTTGGGAAACATGGAATGAAACCTCTTGAAACAAAATGTGATGTAGCATGCAAATAAGAGGGCAAAGAAATGGAAGGAGAAGGAGAAGAAGAAGAAGAAGAAGAAGAAGAAGAGAAGAAAGAGGTGCAGAAGAAGAAAAAGACAGAGGGAAACGTAGTAGGGGGCATAGCTCAACTCAATATCATTATTCAATAATCTATTAACCCTAATTTGAGGGTTTAAGACATCATGGCCCATAACTTAAGCCTTAAACAGAAATAAGATAATTTACAACTAAAAAGGCCCAAAACAATGGGTCCAACATGAAATAAATAAATAAATCAAGATTATCCTAAACTATTAATCCTCCAACCACAATGTAAATGGTTGGATCTTTTTGGCCCAATGGTTATACACGCATCCATATCGCACTGCCCTATTGACGTTTGCACCAACTCCCCTTGTGTGGGAAGAACTCGACTTCGTCGAGGAGGGTACTATTGTAGAACTCTATGAGATCTGGATCAAACTATCGCAGTGTCCCAGCAAGAATTCAAGTGCAATTAGACATTGGCAAAATCAACCTGATCATCTAAGATAGCATCAATTTGTCATTGTGTGCTGGGAGAGGTGGTGATGGGGAGGCAGTATGCAAAGAGTTTGGGGTATGACCAATCATTAAAGTGACAATTGGTTCATCAAGGGGTTGGATGTGTTCTCTGTAAGCAACAAAACCCTCAACATTCAAAATGGGCTAAGACCAAAATCTGAAAGGATATCAATAATATATGTATTTGATCCAACCTATTTTAATATTTTAAAAGGACCAGCACTATGAGCTTGTAATTTCAAAACAGACCCGAAAGGAAACTGTTCTGATCTTATTCGAATAATCACATAATCATCAACATTAAATACAACATGCCTTTACGTAAATCAGCTTTAAGCTACAATACTCGCCTCAAATCGTTTATTGATCTCAACATGAAAGTCACAAATATGTTCCATGAAAGCATCAGCTGACTCAGGTACTCTAGTAAATGAGGACATGGGAACTACGTCCAAAGACTTCCTGGGTTTATAGCCATGTACAACCTCGAAAGAGCTCATTCTTGTAGATCTATTCATTGAGTTGTTATAGGCAAAGTTAGCTATAGGTAGGATTAATCCCAATTCCTATGATGGTCCTTAACTAAACATATCAAAAGATTCCCTAAACTACAGTTAAAAACCTTCGTTTGGCCATCAGTTTGGGATGGTATGTTATGAAAAAAATTAAGTTTCATGCCTACTAGATGCCAAAGCGTTTTCCAGAAATAGCTTATAAAATGAACATCTCTACAAGTCACAATCGTTGTACGAAAACCATACAGGTTGATGATCTTTGAGAAGTACAACCTGGCCAATTTAGAAGCATAAGAGGATTTGCTATATGGGATAAAATGAGCCATTCTAGAAAAAAAGGTCCACAACCACAAGAATAGGAACATGCTTCTTAGATGTGCATGGGAGTCCTAAGACGAAGTTCATACTAACATCTAGCCAAAGACATCTAGGAATAGGGAGGGGAGTGTAAAGACCAGTATTCCGCTTTCTGTGCTTAGCTAATTGGAATGTACGACATCGACCCACTATTTTACCTACATCCCTTTTTAAACTTGGCTAATATAATTGACGTTCAAGTTATTCTACGGTCTTCTCACATCCAAAATGCCCGAAAATTCCTTCGACATAACTTTCCACACTAGGTAATCTCTCATTAAGACCGTCAGGATGCAAAGCCTATTAGCCTAAACAAAAACCCATTCTAAAGAAGTCATCAAAATCTCCAAATTGCCCACCCTATAGTTCTCAAAAAATCTCTCCAAAGTTGGGACATGACTCGTATCGTCCTTAAGGCTATCAAATCCTATGACATTAATGCTCATAATAGAAAGTATGAAAATATGATGACTAAAGGCAGTAGCTACCTCATTGTCAACTCCTAACTTCTGTTTTATAACAAAAGAATAGGCTTGTAAGTATTTAATCCAACGACCATGTATATGATTAAGTTTCTTTTGGGAACTAATATAACTCGATGCCTTGTGATAAAAATAAAGAACAACTTCCTTCAATAGATAGTAAGTAGTGTCATCAATAACGCAAGGCTTGTCCCACTGCATAGAACTCCTTATCGTAGGTAGAGTACTTCTGGTTAGCCTCACTCAATTTCTCACTAAAATAAGTAATAGCATGACGCTTTTAACTGAAAACAACTCCAATACCTACTCTTGATGCATCACACTCAACCTCATAGACTTTCAAAAAGTCAAGGAGACACATCACTGGAGATTCAATCATTTTTTCCTTGATGTCCTCGAGGGCTCTTGTGGCATTCTATCCATTTAAATTCTCGTTGTTTCATACATTTGGTGATATGGGCCATAATTGTGTTGAAACCCTTAATGAATCAGCGATAGAATGTAGTCAACCTATGGAAACTCTGAATGTCATGAATAGTTTTGAGTTCAGGCCAATTGAAATTTGCTTTAACTTTTAAGGGATCAACGGAAATCCCTTCAAAGGACACCACAAATCCTAGGAAGACTACCTTACGATAAAGAATGTACACTTCATCAAGTTAGCATAAAGGCTCTCTTTTGTAAGGGTAGAAGAGACTTGAGCAAGATGGTCTAAATATTGTTCCCTACTTTCGCTATAAATAAAAATATCATCAAAGTAAACCACCAAAAAGTTTCCTATAAATGACCTAAGCACTTGGGTCATCACTCTCATAAAAGTACTAAGAGCATTAGAAAGACCAAAAGCCGTAACTAACCAGTCGTGAAAGCCATCTTTTGTTTTCAAAGGTTGTTTTCTACTCATCTCCTGGCTGAATCCTAATCTAATGCTATTCACTTTTCAAATCGATCTTCGAAAATAATGTGTTACCTGTCATCATATCCAACATATCATCAAGCCTATGAATATGAAATGATACTTCACTATAATTTTGTTTATAGCCCTACTGTCTACAAACATCCTCCAAAAATCATCTTTCTTTGGAATAAAATGGGTTGGAATAGCACAAGGACTTAAGCCCTCCCTGATGAATCCCTTTTTATGAAGTTCACCTACCTGTCGTTGTAATTCAGCATGCTCAGTACGATTCATCCTATAATGTGGCAAATTAGGAAGTGTTGCTCCTGAGACTAAGTCTATTGTATGTTGAATGTCACACTGTAGAGGTAAATAGTCTAGGAGATCCTCGAGAAAATCTTCTTGAAACTCTGCAAGAATTTTACTTGCTTCTTCTAATGTGGTTTGTGAAGAATCCCTAAAAACTTCCTTGACTATCAAAGTAAACACAACACACTCTGCCACCTATATCACAATTGAGCTCCTTAGGGTTGATGATATTTAACCCTCTTCTATTTAGCACCTCCTTTCTTTTGTTAGGAGTCATTTGTTTTGGTGGCATAGGCTTACGATGAATTTTCTTGGCTTTAAATGGAAAGGAGCATGAGTTGGAACGACCAAACAATGTTACCTCGAAATCAAATAACCATGGTCTCCCTAAAATGATATGACCTACAACCATAGATATCACATCACACCAAATGTTATCCTTGTAGTTAAAGAAAGATAGGTACTTGACACTGTTTTATAACTACTATGAATGAAGCGTCTACCCGAGCAACATTACATGGGTGTGAGTGGGGGACTAACTCTAATCCTAGACAGGCAACTGTACTTGATGAGACTGCATTAATATAACTACCACTATCCACAATGACTTTGCAACTCTTTTCATGAATTTAATATAGGTGTGAAAAACGGCATGACGATGCTAGCCCTTAGTCTTTAGAGTATGCGTAAGAGCACACTACACAACACCCATAGAGGTTGTTGGAGGTGTGATACGTTTCTCCCAGATAGGAAGGGATAGTCCTAACGCACCCAACTAAATTTTCTTCAAAATCGTCATTCACATCATCAAAATCATCCACATTGAGCTCATGTCCTTGTTCCACTAAATAGTCATCATTATCCACTTTCTCACTCTCCTCAATAACTAGTGTGCTTATTGAGCAGTTGGTAGACAAGTGACCAAAACTCTGACATTGAAGGCATTGAATTCGAGAGTTGTTTCTAGGACCATCAAGCAATCCTTTCCTTTACTGTCTTTCACAGTTTGGGTATTAGGGCTAGGTCCTAAAACGAATTTGGTGTTTGATAAGAAAGATGGCTAGTAGAAAGGTGAATGTCAATACGCTTCCCAAATTGGGGCTTTGTACTAGTTCATAACTCTGAACAATAGTGTAGGTTTCATCTAAAGTAGTGACTCCCCTAAGGACAATCTCTATCCTTCATTCGTTACTAAGGCTACATCTAAATTGGCTCAAAGTAATTGTTGCTTCCTCTTGAACATTACATTTCATCATAAACTCATCAAACTGGGCTATATACTCTACCACTAACCTTTTGCCCTGTCGAATATTGTTCCAATGATCTAGCAAGTTACTATGATAAGATGGCAGCAAATACTTATGCTTAAGTCCCACTTTCATCTCCTCCCAAACTACCACTAGAGGCTCACTGTGCCTAGCGTGGACACTCCTTGTTAGTTTCATTTTGAGAATCTAAACTTCCTTCCACAAGAAAATCCCTCAAACGAATGATCCATATCTTTCACCATTTAGTGAATACCCTAGGGTTTGGGCGGCCGTCGAAAGTTGGAGCCTCTACTTTGACTTACTTCATTAATTTAGTACCATTATGCTTAGGTGAAGCATTTTTCCTATTAAAATGGACTAGCTCTTTACCTGTGCTCCTAGGCTTATGGCAGGCGTCAAGTTCATCTATCCTCGCGGCTAACTTGGCATGGGAATTGAGCAAATGGTGGTAAGTCCTTGAATTGCTCCTATGAGGCTGCTAGTTGGGTTTGTAATCGTTTGTCCTCCATTATGGTGAGTTTAGTGTGCAACCGCAACTCAAACAAATGCAATGATTCTATGACCAAACCTGTTGAGACTAATAACAACCCACACAAGGTACTGTTAATAGAAGCTTAATTTGACTAAAAATTATGACTATGATTATTATTATTATTACTAATAATTGCCCGTGCCTAAAAGCACATAAAAATAATTTGGCATACAAATAACTCAAATTTAAATTTATAAAGCAAACTTACACGAAAAACTATAAAAATAACCAATAAAAATAAAAATTACTAATTAAAATAAATTAAGATATCCATACAGTATTTAACAAAGGTATAAAATTTTATTATTTATTACAAATATTACATTTTTTTAAATATTAATTTCAAAACTTTTATATGAAAAGTATTTAAAAAAAATGGGAAGAGAGAGAGAGAATATGCTTTCATATGAAACGACCAAAAAGACAACTAAAGTGAAGATAGATAATCCTGGCCATTGAGCAAATTTAACAATTGAAAATATCTCAAATTCAAAATTTTAAGCTTCCTTATTATATAAATGATACAAAGAATATAAAATATATGTATTTAAAATTTAAGTTTTAAGCACATTAAAATTAAAATTTTAATTTTAATAATTATTTTTAATAAACTTTTTAAGAAAATTAAAGTTTAAATATAATTTTTTTAAAATAAAATGATATAGTTGACTCTGCCTAATAAGTATGCGTGTATTATTTAATAAATGTGAACAACTTTACTATTTATTAAAAAAAATTATCACATTTTTTAAAATATTATGTAAAAACTTTTATATTTTCATGTAAAGTGACAGAAAAGACAACCAAAGTTGAGAGAGAGAAGTAATTCCTTCCGACTTTTGGATAAATCTAATGATTGAAAATATATAAATGTCAAATCAATGAGTTACATTGTCATTAAATTATTATTTGATTGATTGATAATTGAAAAAACTGCAAACAATAGTATTTTCTACTTTTTAAAAAAAAAAAATGGGGAACAAATAGTTGGGACTAGTGAATCACGAGGGAAGACTATTTGGATAGTGGATGGGGTTCAGTTCAATTGAGTGAGGTGCTAGTTTAGGTGGGATTGCACACCAAACATAATTAAACGGTAAATAAGAGAGTTGTTAATAATACCAAGAAGGATAAGAAACGAAGCTCCTGCAATTAACTTTGAATTGATAGTTAGCAGTTCACTGTTAACTTGAAATTTGCAAGAAAATGGACTACGGAGTGTCCTGTCTAAAAAAAACTCGCCAGAGTGTTGCCAGAGTTGTTGTAAGGCATAGGGTTACTTGTCAAAAAAAGGCGAGTATGATGATGGCGTTGTGGAATGTCGTCGGTGCTTGGAAGTGTGTTCTTGCCGTTATGGTTGTTGACACGGTGGTAACGAGGTCACAGGTGGAGGCGACCGGTCCCGCTAACTACTAGAGAAGAGTGCGATCCTAATGTCTAGAAAGGTCACCAAGGTAGAGTTTTGGTGATTGGGTTGCCACCATTGCTTGGTGAGGTCACAATCATGGGTTGGGATGGCCGCTAATATAGTCACAATTTAGGTTAGTCAAGCAAAGGCTAGGGTTTCTGGTCTCAAAATAGTGACGAATCTAGTAAAGTTTGGCATTAGAGATTTTGGACGGGATTTTAGCTCTGATACCAAAAGTTGATATAGCATGCAAATAAGAGAGCGAAGAAATAGAAGAAGAAGAGAAGCAAAAAGTAAAGAAGAAGATAGAAATGTAGTAGGAGGCTTAACTTAGCTCAATATCATTATTCAATAATCTGTTAACCCTAATTTGAGAGAGTAAATACTAATCAACCTAAAGACGAGCCACAAATAAAATAATATAAAATTAAAATGTCCCAAAACAACCGGTCCAACATGAAATAAATAAATCAAGATTATTATGAACTACTAATCTCCCAACCACAATGTAAGTTGTTGGATCTCTTTGGTCCAACACTTGTAGACGTGTCCATGTTGGGTTGTCCTATTGATGTCTGCACCAAAAGGCCTATGTCTCTTAGTTGTTCAACTTTTATTTGTGCATGCATTTGTAATAATATACGTACTCTATGACAATATAAAAGTTACTAAAACAGATAATAAAACAAAACTAGTTTAAACACTAAACAAGCATCTTAGAAGAGATAGACAAAGAAGAAAAAGAAAAATCGGCATTTTGTCATTGATTATTTAATGGGGTAATTGTCTTTATACTCTTTGTATTTGGGGCCAAAATTACTTACATCCCATTTATTATGAACTAATATCACTTGTACTCACGAGTAAAGTGCAACAATGGACAGAATTGTTGAAATTAACAACACGTGAGATACACTTGAACGAAAATTACAAATACCAAACCAAGCCTTTTCTCACTAGGTGGGGTCGGCTATATGGATTTGACGACGCCAATCAAATCTATTAAGGGCCATATCCTCCGTTAAATCCATGTAGGCAAGGTCATG
>JAVXUM010013416.1:0-10063 GCA_035590655.1 Pouteria glomerata | reverse complement strand
ATCGAGGTTACAAGTTTTCGAAAGTTTTGAAGATCAAACGAAGAAGAAAACCAGAAAATAATCTAAATCTATTTCGTTTGTTTTCAAAATATTAAGAAAGTTATATTCATGCATAGTTATCAGTGATTTCAACGAAATATAATCAACTATGCATGTTTTCGAAGGTTTTGAAAACATAAAAACAGATCTAGAAATCAAGAACCCAAACATGCAACTTTTACATCGCATGCTTGGATTCGATCACATCCCATATTCAAATAAGGATTCACCCATCATTGATGGGTTAAATCAAGAAGAAATCTACGCTAGCATGATGAAGGAATAAATAAAACATAATATAAAAGAGAAACAAGAAGGAAACGCAAACTCCATGGAAGAACAGTAAATTCTGCAGTGCTTTATTGAAATCTGATGCAAAACTGGTATAAATCTTCAAACTTTAATCCAAAACGTACTAGAAATCACTCAAATCTATGTAAAACTCTCAAAAGGATTATTCTAAAATAATGTACGGCGCTCCCCCCTCAGTCTGGTACCAAAGTATGTATATATAAGCAGTTAAAAAGCCCTAAGTCGCGAAATTCTGAAGGCTGCCGTTAGAACGGCAAGAGGCTGGCGTTCTAACGGCAATATGCTGGCGTTAGAACGGAAAGAGGATGGCGTTCTAACGGCAATGACCAGAATGGTCTTCTTCTTCTACTGCTCTCCTCTGCTTTGGCTTCTACAGCTTTGGGGTACTTTCCTCTTCATCCTTCTCTTGTTCTTCTTTCTTTCTAAGCTCCCCTACGCCTTCTTTAAGCTCCTTCGCGTCTTCTTCAAGCTCCTCAAAGCCACGCACAACAATCATAGGCTTTTCCCTTGCTTCTATACACATTTGCTGCACAAAGAAAAAGACTCATCAAAACATTGAAATATTTATTAATTTAAAATAATTAATAATAAACATTTACTAAAAACAATAGAAAATTAAGAAAATGATTACACTTTTCAAGTGCAATCACCTGTACTGGCAGATGTTTTCCATGGCTAAAGTTTAATTTAGTTGCTACTTCATCTTATCAATTTGAGTCACTGTTTGGATACTAACTATTAGTGAGTTTCTATTCTTTGCAATTTCTAATAAACATGTAATTACTTACTTTGAGATTGAATTCTCACTTTACTTGTTTCATTTGGTTTTAATGATAGTAAATGAATCTATGTATTTCTTGGTGTTGCAATTTTCTGTTACTAAATTGATTTATATTTGTTGCAATTTGTAATTATTTATTTCCATATGGATTTATATATTTTCGTAGGTGTAAAGGGTAAAATGCCAACATTTCGATTATATGATTTTATTGTTCATTATAAGGATACGTAGTTTACAATTAAGGATGTCGATCCAAATAAGTATTGTTGGTTTGATTTAATTGCAGATCTACGTGATGCTGAAGTAGTTCATGCGACATCTAATGTTGGAGTTGATGTTAAGGTTTTCTATCAGTCACGAAACGAATGATTAGAGGTTAAAACAAATAGTGACCTACTAGTAATGTTTGAGCTTGTTGGCAGCCCTTTGGCATACATGTATGTTGAGGTAGGTGAAGAGGCCGAAATCGATCCTTCACAAGTTAGCCAAGTGATTGACCATGACGTACAAGTTGTAAAACCTCTGAATATGGCCAGTCAAGGAGAGTGTGAGGACGTAGGGGGTTCGATGGTCGAGAAAAATACTTTTTTGCAGCTAGCGATGAAGACAGAGTCAATGTTCAATGGAGTAATAGTGACAATGAAGACCTTGCTTATAGAGAAAATGAAGAAAAGATTAATGATGAGAGTGAAAGCTCTATTAATTTGGAAGATTTAAGTGGAGAATAGACTGACAATAAGAGTGAGGACCCCCATATGGACAAATATCAGTCAAATGATAGCTCAGGTTATGATGAATATAATGCAGAGGAAAAGAGAAAGAAAGTAAAACAAAGACCAGTCTTTCAGGAAAAGAAGGAAGAGAAGATCATATTTGAAAAAGGCATGCAGTTTTGAAATGTCAATCATTTCAGGGATGTGCTAAGAGACTGTCACACAAGAAAGATTTGTTCTTGTGCGAGATAAGAATGAGAAGAGTAGGGTGATAGCTCACTATGCTGGTGTGAAATGCCATTGGCGTATTCATGCCTCACCTTTGTAAGATAGTATAAACTACCAAGTGAAGACACTGACTCCTAAACATGAGTGTGAGTTAGTTTCTAAAAATGTGGAGGCCAACTCAAAATGGATTGCAAAGAAATTGGTAAAGAGGTTGAGGGAAAACCCTGACTTGAAAATTGAGGCCATCAAATCTGAGTTGTCGAGGAAGTATGGTCTTGATGTGGGTTGGACGCAAATATACAGGGTAAGGAAGAAAGCATTGGAAGAGATTGAAGGGTCACATAAAGACAGTTATACCAAACTTCCTGGATATGTAGCTAAAATAAGGAGGAGTAATCCCAGAAGTGTGGTGAAAATCCAACTTGATAGGTTACCTGGTCAGGTAAACCTTTAATTCAAAAGATTATACATGTGTTTGGAAGCATTGAAATTAGGCTTTCTGAAAGGGTGTCGACCATTCATTGGCCTTGATGGTTACCACTTAAAGGAACCATTTGGAGGTGTTCTTCTGGCAGCAGTTGGGTTGGATGGCAACGAAGGTCTGTTTCCACTAGCCTATGGAATAATTGAGGCTGAAACTAAGGATAGCTGGATGTTCTTCTTGGACCATCTATGGACCTCACTTGATGCTGCTGCTGAAACAAAACAGTGGACCTTTATGTCCGATGGCCAGAAGGTGGGTGTTGATTTTCTATTATATGGTCTTTTCATTTGCTGAAATTTTTTTTTTTAAATCAAATTATCTATTTTTTAATAATGATGTTGTTATGTTCAATAGGGAATTGAACCAGCTATTAGACAAAATTTTTCAACTGCAGTGCAACGAAGATGTGGGAGACATCTATACAAAAACTTCAGTAAAAGTCATCCAAGTATATTAAACCCTCTATTTTAAAATGCATGTTAACCTGCATTTCACTTGTTTTTCCTTACATGTGGATTTTATGTTACCTGCATCATAAATTTGAGTTGATTTTTGAAGGCATACACTTGAGAGTCTTATTTTGGGCTGTTGTCAAAGCATATAATCATGGCGAGTTCAACAAAGTCATGGAGAAGATAAAACTTGTGTCTAATGCTGCCCATAAGTGGTGCATGGATATCCCATTGAACCTTTGGGCTTGGCATAGGTTTAGCCCTGGAGCTAAGAGTGATCACGTGACTAATAATCTGATTGAGTCATTTAATCAGTGGATTGGAGAGTTGAGAGTTAAGTCGATATTGACATTGGTGGATGGCTTGAGGAGTAAGTTGATGGCCAGAATTTATAAACAATATGAAAGGGCTGCCAGCTGGAATGGGAACCTGACCAAAGAAGCTAGGAAGAGGTTAGACAAGACAATTGAAGGAAGCAGGCGATGTTCAGTTTTGTACGCTGGTGGTGATGAATATGAGGTTATGGATCGTCAAATTAGACATGTTGTGTATCTACTGAGGAAGACATGCTCATGTGGTGCATGGGAGTTGAGTGGATTGCTCTGTAAACATGCTGCTGCAGCAATCTTCTATAGAAGGTTTGACATTGAGCAACATTGTCACAGCATATTCAGTAAGCAGGCCTACTTGGACTCGTACTCTGGTATAATCCACCCAATCTTAGATGAATCATTGTGGAGCTCAGAGGTATAAGGAGATCCAATCCATCCTCCTAAGCTTAGATGACTAATTGGAAGACCCAAAAAAATAGGAAGAGGGAAGAGGATAAACCAGAACACGGGACAAGTTCACAGAGAAATGGCATAGCATAGCTTGCAAAACATGTGGGCGTCTTGGACCTAATAAAAGGACTTGTCAAATGGGACCTATAAAGGTAGGTTATAGAACACATTTATATTAATAATGAATTTTTTGTGCATATTTAGTTGAGCTAATTTTTATTGGTATTTCATATACGTTGGCTTTATATTTTTTTGTAGAAGAGAAAAACTGGAGTTCCTAGATGAAAAAAATGTTGTTGTTGTTGCTGCTACTGCTACTGAGGAATGTGCTACTACTAGTACCGGATGGATATCTAATGTTGCTACACAAGGAGATACAGAAGTTGGAGGCGCTGTAGCTCTATCTGATGCTAGTGGACAGTTGAAGCCTGCTATGTAGCAGGATGGTGATGCTGTTGACAACTTTCTTCTTGTTGTTGATAATACTGGGAAATGACTTGTTTTTTTATTTTTTTTAGTTGATAATGCTGGGAGATCACTTGATAATACAGATGTTGGGAAATCACTTGTTTTTTTTTTTTTTTTGGTGGATAATCAAGTTGCTATGGATGGTGTAGTTACTTTGGGAACTTGAAATTTAGACTAACTACAGTTTTTGAGTAAGTTGGCTTGTAGGGTAGAATGCTGGCTAACACAGATTTTTTGGTTAGTTGGTTAATACTGATCACAAGGAGATGCAGTTGTTGCTGTTGGTATAGTTTTAGAATAAATTTTTGTTGGGCTGAATATAGAATAGGCTGAAAATGACAGTTGGCTTGTAATAGATGAATGAATGATGGATGCTATTTTTTTTGGGATGCAATTCGTGTACAAAAACTTGAGTTTTGTTGGCAATGAATACAACTGTGGTTTTAAGAAACATGTATTACAAATGTTTCAACTGAATAGGAAAAGTAGTTTTTTATGCCATGCAGTTTGCCTTGATAAACTGCTGCTGGAAACTGTGTGCAGTTTTTTGGTAATACATTTTTTTCATTTGGTTTTTTGGTAATGTAGGTTTTTGCAGTTTGTAAGATAATGCAATTGTTTGTAATGCATTTCCTGTAAATTCTTCCAATTGCTGAACTGTAATGCAATGTAACAATTTTTACAATGTAATTGTTTTTTTTTTTTTAAATGGCATTATCCACGAGATTTACAATTGTTTACGATGGCAATGCAATTAGTTTGTATTGGCAATGCAATTATTTGTGGATAATCATTTTTCTCATCTGCTGCAAAGGCAATATGCTTCGTTATGTGCAGCTAGAAACAAAATTTAATACAAGAGTAAATGTAGTTTAGTGAATGTAAGTTGAATAGCTGGAGAAAAAAATGTGAGTTGAGACTATTAATCAAGCTGAGGAAAACATACATGCACATCCATCAACCTGTTTTGTACTCCCTAAATCAAATCCCAGTATACTTAAAAAAAAGTCAAACAACTCATGTAACAAAAACACATCCAAAAATGTAGGGAAAAAAGAACAACACTTTGCAAAAGTCCTTCAAACATTAATTACCAAAGGTTTACCATACATGAAATTACAAAAATTGTTTGTCCATTCACTTCGCCACCTACATACTATATTATAAAATTATTTCATTAGTATCAAAAGCATAAGCAATATACTTATCCAAATTCCTAACACAATTATAAGTAAAATGAATTTAAGACTTAGTTGGGTTGCCACTAAATCTCTCATCTTATTCATAATTTCTCTAACATCATCCTTGATTTCATTGTTCTCAAAATTGCTGGATTCAACTTCTTCATCACCTTTTCTCATTTTATTTGTGGATGGGCCACACCACCAAGCAAAAAAGTTACACTGTTTGTTGGTGCATCTATAATAAAGCTTCCCAAGATTATCATTTGACTCTGAGATGCCCACAACTGCTTTCCTTCCACATTTACATTGCCAATTTCAGAACATTCCTTCATCGACTTTCTTTCCACTTAGGCTTCTTGATGACATTCTTTCTTTGCACATCACAGTTGTTCATCACAGCATTAGTTATCGCAAAATATTTCATATTACATATGTTTCAATCACACAAAGGCATTTCATCCAAACCTTACTAACCCATACAATTTACTGTATATAAAATTTATATTTTAGCAATTCAACAAATAGTTTACATTTATAAGAAATCAATCTACACAATCTTACAATTATATTTCATCAAGTCGCTTCAATGTATGACAACTTAAACTACATAATCTCATATTACTATTTAATCATACATCTTAAATGCATAAAAAATTACCCTTGTAATGCCATTGACTGAACTCAATTTTTGTTTCATATTGACAATTTATCTTTAATCAACAAATCATGACGTTTGAATTTTCCTTCAATAGGAGACGTAACATTTTTTAAAAACAGTAGTTCTTGATTTCGATATGCTAGTGGATGTTTTGATGTTCTGTCGAAATTGAGTAATTTCATTGTGTATTGTTAGTTTTTGTGAGGAGACTATTTGTAAGGCGTATCAACATCAAGAAGCTGAACTTTGAAATTCAGTAAGTTTTTTTGGGTCTGACATTTTCTTCTATTCTCCACCTCTCATATACTTTCATATTATATAGATACCCAAAAATTAGGCCCCTCTTCAAGGAAATTTGTAGCAAAATTTAAATAAGTTGTTTTCTTCAAAATAGTTTCTTCAAAATTTAGGTCCCAGACAGAGCTTGACTTTAGCAAAAATCAATGGACTAAAGCATTACTTGTGGTTTACCTAAAGTGGAAGCCATCAGGCAAATGAGAGTACATGAACTAATGGCTAGATAAGGCCTCGTAAGTGATATATCTGAAAAAAAAAACCCTAGAAAACCTTAGAAAAAATGAAAAGAAATAAAAGAAAAACCTTGTAGGATCTAGACGTTGACTGATTTCTTCTTCTGATCATCATTTCCACTGTTGGATTCAACTTCTTCGATTCGTCGTCATCTCCGGCATTGAGAGGGTCAATTTCAGTCTCGGTCGAGGTGGATGTTTAGGTTTTGGGTGCTTGGGGTGAAGACTGTTAGTGATAGGCCACGGGGCATTTTTGACATTTTACACCGCAATTTAACCCGGATAATGGAGAAAATAAACAACTGGATTGAAGTGATACAAACATGTGGGAATAAGGGGTCTAGGTATAAGGTTTAAATGTTAAGGGGGTCCAGGTGTAATTAGCCAAATGTATAAGGGGTCCAGGTATAATTTACCCTTTCTTATTTTATCTTACTTTTTACCACACCAAACACCCCCTTAGTTTGAAAATTTTGTATAAGAGTAAGGGAAAAAGGTAAAAAAAGAAATAATAATAAATTAAGAAGAAAGCCAAATCTTGATATGCCACTTATGCTATATTTGGTTACCGATATGTTTTAAGGACTATAATGAGAAATTTTTTATTAGTACAAATTTTTTTAACTAAGAAATTGAAATGTTCCTCATCTCGGTTTGTAGAATTCGAGGTTTCAATGTCTTATGTAATATTTAAAAATTTGTCGAATGGCAAAATTTTTTATGACACGTGAATTGACAAAATTGTATTCATTGATTCCATATCCCTATAAAAGAAATAAATAATTTAGTCTTTTAAATTATGTCCCTATTCCATTCTTAAATACATTCATACATACCAAACTCTAGTAAAAGAAATTTTATTCCAATTTTTTGAGGTTCTGAGTATTAAAATTCCTACTATTTTCTTTCCAACTCATTTTTTTTTTTATTTCTATTATTTTTTTTATTCTCATTCAGATTGGCAATCAAAGATAATATTAAGTGGTCTTTTAAGTTCCTATGGAGTAAGTCTAGAATGCTGTAAAAAAATGAATTTAGAAACTTATCTTAAATAAATTTTTTTGAATATTATATGCACTACCATCCTTTTAAAATTTTAACAGATAAGAGTGCCACCGTACACTAAAAATATATTTGTTTTGTTAGATAAAAAATTAGATAAACCGAATCAAACCAAACTAAACCTTTTTCCCATTAGGTGGGATTGACTATATGGATTTGATGACACCAATCAAGTCTATTTCGGGTCATGTCTTCCTTTATATCTATGTAAACAAGATTCTGTTTAATAGTTTTTTTCTAACTGCTCTTAGGTCTCCTTCTCCTTCTCACACTCCTAACAATCTCTATATTTTCATACCTTTTAACAGGTGCCTCTATTGGACACTTTCTAACATGACCGAACCATCTTAATCGATTTTTTCTTATTTTATCTTCAATCAGTGCTATTCTTACTTTGCTTCTAATCTCCTCGTTCCTAATCTCATCTATCCTTATGATCCTGCACATCCATCTTAGCAACTACCAAGTTCTAAACATGATTATACTTTATTGCCCAACACTCTGATCCATATTACAATACTGGTCTAATCACCACCTTATAATACTTTTGTTTAACTTTGAGGGGGATTTTTTGATCACATAGGACCCCTAAAGTACTCTTTCATTTGGTCTACCTTACTTAAATCTTGTGACTTACATTAGTATCAATCCCTTCATCCTATTGTACCATAGATCTAAGGTATCTAAAGTTTTTTTCTTTACAATCTTTTGAGTGCCTAAACTTACTTTTATGCTACCAATTGCCTTACTTTGACTAAACTTGCATTCCATATATTCCATTGACTTAGTCTCAATCTTTTTGTCTCTAACATTTCCCACCATAATTTTAGCTTAACATTCACTCATTCTCTTGTCTCATATACTAAAATAATGTCATCTGCAAATAACATATACCATGATACCTCATCCTGAATATGTCTAGCGATCTTATCTATAACTAGGGCAAACAAGTACAAGCTTAACACTAAGCCTTGGTGTAGACTAATCATGATAGGAAACTCTTTAATTTCTCCACCAGTTGTCTGTATAAATGTCCTGACTCTATCATATATGTCTTTTATTGTCTCAATATATGCAACCCATACTATTTTCTTTTCTAATAATCTCCATAAAATCTCTTTAGGAATCCTATCATAGGACTTCTTCGAATCAATGAACACCATATGTAAATCTTTTTTGACCTTTTCTATATTGTTCCTTTAACCTCCTTAAGAGAAAGATAGTCTTCTTAGTTGATCTTCCAGGTATAAAACTAAATTGATTGTCTAAAATATTTGTTGTTTTTCTTAAATTTATCTCAGTAACTTTCTCCTATAATTTCATCATATGGCTCATCAAAATCCCTTGGTTGTTCGCATAGTTCTGAATATCTCTTTTGTTCTTGTATATGAGTATAAGAATACTTTTTCTCTATGCATCGGTATCTTCTTGCCCTTTAGTACTACATTAAAAAGTTTTGTCAACCAACTTATGCCATCATCCCTCAAGCACTTCTAGACCTCAATAGGGATATCATTTGACCCAACCGCTTTCCCATTCTTCATTATTTTCAATATTTCTTTTACTTCTCTCTAACTAATTCTCCTATAGCATGTATGATTCAATTCTTCTCTAGAAGTGGTAAACTGCTCTAATTATATGTCACTATTATTGCTTTCGTTAAATAACTTGTAGAAGTAACTCTTTCAGTGCTCCTTTATCTCTTATTCCTTTACTAATACCTTTTTATCTTCATCCTTAATGCATTTAACGTAGTTTAAGTCATTGGTCCACCTATTTCTGGTTTTAGCAAGCTTGAATATCTCTTTTTTGCCTTCTTTAGTATCAAGTCGTCTATATAACTCCTCAAATGCCTTTACCTTAGCCCTATTAGTTACCTTTTTAGTTTCTCGTTTTGTTTTCTTATACCTTTCCAAGTTCGTTTCATTTTGATCATTTTGCCAAAATTTAAAGCACTCTCTTTTAACTCTTATCTTATCTTGGACGACCTCACTCCGCCATTAAACCTCTTTCTGTGCTGAGGCACCTCTTTGGATTCACCTAAGACTTTTTGTCACGCCCCGAGTCCCGGGGGACCCAGGGGTGAGTGTAAAACATTCATAACATGTACACATTACCCAATTATCAGAGCATACGCACCGGTCACGCGGTGGACCCACGACACAAAACTGCTATATCACGGCCGAATTTTTGGACTAACGGGGGGGTACCTAATAAGTCCCTGTGCAATTCATAGACCATTCATGCATTCACATTTGTAACTAGGTTCCCACTCACATGATTCCATAAGATAAAAAAAAAACATAAAACAACTCCACTAGTAGCATTTAATTGATACATGTTTGGGCCTTGAGGTCATTACAAAACCCA
>JAVXUM010013405.1:0-10063 GCA_035590655.1 Pouteria glomerata | reverse complement strand
TTGTTTGTTGCTTTGGCTCTCTGTGGACACGATCCGGTCTTACCGGTTATTGTGCTACGACTAGACACCCTGCACTTGGGGTTGAGCCAATATTGAATACAAATTGGCCGAGCAAGCAGGGTTATATACATAACGTAGTAACGTATACGTATATGTACCTTCTTGATAATCTGATTTGTTTTGTTAAAAGACTTTTAGAAACAAAAGCTTTTGATCATATTACAGTAATCCCTAATAAAAGTTTTTGGTTCTTTAAAAATTCTTATGAATACTCAGAAACAAATAAATCAGATTTTATTCCACAAATATTATTAATAGAAAACTTTCCAACTTCATAATCCATTGACGTGAATATAAAGTTGAGCTTGTGGAAAGTTTAAAAGTTTTCACAAAAAATATCTTCCAGTTTATGTTTCTTTTTTACATTGAACCTAAATTGTGGTTTTTGTGACATTAATTTACAGAAAGTCTCTCCTCATGAACTTGAGCATTAAATTAAGGTTGTTCTAAATCATCTGAGTTTAAGTATCTTGTTTGATTGCTTTGTTGCTTTAAAAAATTATTTAGTTAGCCATTATAGTCAGTTTGTTATCTATTTTAACTTTTGCATTTAGAAAAATTTTGCTAGAAAGATAAACCTGAAATTTTCCAACTCTTTAATATCTAAATCACATCGAACTCAGGATTACAAAAACCTTCATAGCCTAGAAACCAAAACGTAGGCTCCCTGTGGATTCAACCTTAGACTTACTAAGTAAAACTACACCACACACCTTTGCAATTGGGGGGTTAATTTTAGACACAATATCTAGACGCAGTCAAGTTTTTAGCACTGTTTCTGGGGAGCCATTCTTAGTTTTTAAGTTACTTTAGGTTTTATTTATTTTTAACATATTCCAAAAAAATATATAATTAATTATAAAATCTTCCCCATATAACACTTTTATGGTTCGGACACCCTCCCTGGTGATCTGGACCATACGTCATTTTAATATTTTGAACTCCGTAGCTTATGAGCGTTTGGAATCTTGGAAAAGATAGTAGACTAAAATGTCTTGAACCTTTAGGTTCTTCTTTCGTATCTGAGAACCATTTTGTGGAAATTCATTCTTAGATTCCCTACTCTTACTTTAAAGATAGCTAAAAATCAAGCTGTAGCTGCATGATGATCTATGAGAGATATATTGTAGCAGGATAGACATAGACTTGAATCCTCTATAGTATGGCCAGAAGCTCAAAGGGCTCTTAATTTTAAACGTGGAATGATATAGTTTCTGCCTACTTTCTATGGTATGGATTCTAAAAACTTATACGATCATCTTACTAGGTTTAACAATATCGATAGGATCATCTTACTTGGTTTAGGAATATCTGTGCCACAAGTAAGGATTAGGGGTGCCCATAGATTTAGTATTCCTCATGCTTTTCCCTTTCTCCCTAAAAGATAAAGCTGTTAGATGGTTTGAGTCTCTGCCGTTTAATTTCATTCACGCATGAGATGAAATGCAGGCTGAATTTCTAAAGAAATTCTTCCTTCCTAATAGAACTGATGCTATTCAGCTTCAAATTTTAAACTTTAGGGTTAAACCTTTTACTAATGTTGGGAGAGGTTTAAAACCCTCTTGCATTCATGTCCACATTATGGATTTGAAGTCTGGCATCTAGCCAGTATTTTTTATAGTCCTTAACTCCACAATCAAAACAATTTGTAAAAACTATGTATAATGGGCAGTTTTATAATAAAACACCTGAGGAAACTTATGATTATTTTTAGTTCTTAGCTGAAAATGCACAGACTTAGGATAATTCGGGATCTCAAAACACTCAAGCTACTAGTATTACCCCGAGTAGTGGTCTGCATCAATTGAATAAATCTGATAACCTCAGAGCAAAATTAGCAATACTTACATGGGAAATTGAGACCCTAAAAATTAAAAAAGACACACACGCTATTAAAGAACCTATTGCATAGCGTGTGATAGTCAGACTCATAGGTCTGATGATTGTCCTAGTATCCCAATGTGTAGAGAAGTTGTGCAAGGACAGTCCTAAAGTGAATTCCCGATACATGCTATAAATCAATTCCGCCTTCCCTATAGTGGATAAAAGCAAGAAGGAAATCCATACTCTAAAACATATGATCCAACATGGAGAAATTATCCAAATTTTAGTTAGAGAAATGAGGGAGCTCAATTTCCCTAACCATATCAGGCTCCACCTCCTCATATTCTTCAAGCTCTAGTTTATAACTCAGGATTTTCTCAGAATGTTAGAACATCCCAAAATGTCTATATTCCTCCAAATAAAAGGTCAACTGAAGAAACACTTCAAAAATTCATGAATACTCAGTCTTCGCTTTGGGCCTTAAATAATGGGACTTTAGACGATATTAGGAGCCAATTGACCTTTTTAACTTAAATTTTGAGTGCACAATCAAAAAGTCAATTCTCTGCTTAATCTCGTCCAAACCTTGTGGCTTAAGCTTAGTAAGTTAAAAGGTCTTCTAATATACTTGGGAATATTGAACAGGTGCAAAATATCACTACTCTTAGGAATAGAAAAATCTTAGATAAAACCATTTTACCCTAAGGTTGTTGAGAATAGGGAGGAGTTAGAACCTAAGCGGATGTTAATAAATGAGAAGAGAAAAGGAAAACAACCGATTATAATTGACGATGAGGAGTCTGAAAAAAATGATAGTAGGGAAAAGAATAAGGAAAAGAAAAAAGAGAAAGAGGGAGATCCAACGATAATGCCCAAGTAATACATTCCCAAAGCACCATTTCCCCAGCAATTTTTAAAAGCTAAGAAAGAAGCCCAAATAGCTGAATTGCTAGATGTGTTTAAATAAGCGAAAATTAACATACCACTCCTCGATGTAATTAAGCAAATTCCATCATATGAAAAATTTTTGAAAGAACTGTATATTGTAGAAAAGAGATTGAATGTGAAAGAAAAGATATTTCTCACTAAGCAAGAAAGTATTATTTTACAATGTCATACATCCCCAAGTATAAGGACCCTGGCTGTCCCACTATCTCTTACTACATAGGGAAGTACTGTATTAGCAGAGCACTACTTGACTTAGGAGCAAGTGTCAATTTACTCTCATATTCAGTGTATGAACAATTGGTCTTAGGAGAATTAAAACCTACCTTTGTGACTGCATCTTACAGATAGATCAATTAAAGTTATACGTGGTGTAGTGGAGGATGTACTAGTTCAAGTGAAGAACTTCTATTTTCTAGTTGATTTTATTATCTTTGACACTCAACCACTAGCTTGATTATCAGCTCTAGATCAGATACCGGTCATTCTTGGACGTCCATTCTTGGCAACTTCAAATGCTCTTATTAATTGTAGGAATGGATCTATGAAAATGTCCTTTGATAATATCGAATTTGAAACAAATATTTTTCATGTTACCAAACACCCAAAGGAGGAATATAATATTCAAGAGGTAGACTTAGTTGAAACCACAGTCCAGGACTATAATGATCAGAAATTAATTAAAGACTCTTTA
The DNA here is from genome assembly GCA_035590655.1 of Pouteria glomerata. Lineage (NCBI taxonomy): Eukaryota > Viridiplantae > Streptophyta > Magnoliopsida > Ericales > Sapotaceae > Pouteria > Pouteria glomerata. The sequence goes on along the minus strand of JAVXUM010013405.1, from coordinate 6,540 downwards.
GAAAGGGCAATTTGTTTTAGCGAGGAAAGACTGAGTTCTACGACTCTAGGCAATGTGGGTGAAAGAATTTGTGACTTGTTGGAAATTTGCCTTTTGATGTCTGTAGGGAATTGGGTCCTAGTTTTTGAAGACTTAGGACCACTTTTAAATAAGATAGAGTCATCAGAAACAAAAGCCCTAAGTCCTGATAGAAAACCATTACCCCATAACCTGAAATATGCCTTCCTAGGTAAAAGAGAGACTTACCCTGTAGTTATCTCTTTAGAATTGACCACCATTTAAAAGCATATGTTAATCAAGCTTCTGAAAAGTCATAAAAAAGCTTTGGGGTGGTTAATAGCAGATCTGACCAGTATAAGTTCACTTATTTGCACACATCATATATATTTAGAAGAAAACGCCAAACTAGTTCGTCAAATATAAAGTGTTAAAACTGCTTGATGTAGGCATTATTTATTCAATCTCTGATCCAAATGGATAAAGCTTACACAAATAGTTCCTAAGAAGTTTGGTGTTACGATATTTCGGAATGAGAACAACGAGTTGATTCCAACTCGAGTCCAGATTGTTCGCGAGTATATATTAACTACAGAAAACTCAATGTAGTTACGTGAAAGGACCATTTTCCTCTTCTTTCCCTAGATCAAGTGTTGGAAAAAGTAGCAGGTCATGCATATTATTGTTTTCTAGATGGCTACTTAGGGTATAATCAAATAGAGGTTGCCTTAGAAGATTAGGCAAAAACTACTTTTACCTATGTTTTGGCACCTTTGCATATAAAAAAAAGGTCTTTGGCCTGTGCACCTGCTACTTTCCAACGCTACATGATTAGTATTTTTAGTGAAATAGTAGAAAAAATTGTCGAGGTATCATGGATGATTTCTCAGTTTATGGTGATTCTTTCGAGTAGTATTTGAAAAACCTTAGTCTAGTGTTGACACGATGTGTGAAAAAGAATTTAGTGCTTAATTGGGAAAAATACCATTTCATGGTAACCGAAGGCTTTGTGTTTGGACTCATAGTTTCTAAAGAAGGCATTGAAGTAGACCAGGCTAAGGTAGAGCTAATTCAAAAACTTCGCACTTCTTAATCTGTGAAGAACATTAAGTCATTTTTGGGGCGTGCCAGTTTCTATTAGCGGCTTATTCAATCATTTAGTGAAATTTCTAAGCCTTTGTGTCAATTATTGATACAAGATATACCATTTGAGTAGACCTTCCAGTGTCAAAAGGCATTCTATAAATTTAAGGGTTGCCTTACCATAGACTCTACTCTTTAAGCTCCAAATTGGTCACTCCCCTTTGAACTTATGTGTGATGCAAGTGACAATGCTATTGGAGTTGTGTTAGGATAAAAAAAAAAAAAATACAAAATGGTGCACGTTATCTATTATGCTAGTAAGATGCTTAATGATGCACAGAAAAATTACATGACAACTAAAAAGATTTGTTAACAATAGTCTTTACCCTTGAGAAATTCCATTCCTATCATACTGGTTCAACAGTTATTGTATTCACTGACCATTCATCTGCTAAAGATTTATTAACCAAACAAGAGGCTAAACTAAGGTCGATATGGTGGATATTACTCGTACAAGAGTTTGACCTCAAAATGAGAGATAAGAAAAGAGTAGAGAACATTGTAGTCGATCATTTGTCATATTTACCGGTAGAAGCTTACTCCACGGATGATACTCAAATCAATGATAGCTTCCCAAATAAATAGTTGTTTAATGTAAAGGCAATAATAACTTTTATTTCTCCATGGTATGCTGATATTACCAATTACATAGTGACTGGGCAAATCCCAAAGGAATGGAGCTCTAAGGATAAAAAGAAATTCTTACGTAATGTGCGAGTCTTCTTTTGGGATGATAAATACCCTAATCAAGTAATACGACGTTATATTCCTAAGTGGGAAGTCCCGGACATATTGGAATTTTATCATTCTCATGCCTGTGGTGGCTATTTTTTCACAAACAAAATAGTTACTAAAATCTTTCAATGTGGATCCTACTGGCCTTCTTTATTTAAAGATATGCATTAATTTTGTACTATTTGTGATCGATGCTAGCATTTAGGAAGCTTAATGCAAGGAAATATGATGCATCTGTCCCCTATCCTTATTTTAGAAGTGTTTGACTATTCGGGGATAGATTTCATAGGCCCTTTTTCCTATTTCTTTTGGTTGTGAATATATTTCAGTTGGGGTTGATTTTGTATCCAAATGGGTTGAAGCGATTGCCACTAGAGCAAATGATCACAAAATTGTGCTCAAATTCCTCCATGAAAATATGTTCCCCCATTTTGGAATGCCTTGTGTAGTTATTAATGATAGGGAATAACACTTCTGCAATCGTCCTGTAGGTACTATGTTATTAAAATATAGGGTAGTTCATATGGTAGGTACTTCATATCACCCATAAACAAGTAGCCAAGTAGAGCTTGCAAATAGAGAAATTAAACAAATCCTTAAAAAAACGGTTTATCCAAACCCCAAAGATTGGTCACTAAGATTGGTTGACTCCTTATGGGCCTATCTAATTGCATATAAAACAACACTAGGCATGTCATCGTATAAGCTAGTTTATGAAAAACTATGCCATCTGCCTGTTGAATTAAAACATAAGGCCTATTGGGCTATTAAACAGTTTAGTGCTAATATTGATAAGGCTAGATTGCATCGTAAACTTTAGATTGCAGAATTGGAGGAATTGAGAAATGATGCATATTAAAATGCATTAATTTCAAAAGAAAAGATGAAGAAAGTACATAACCAACATATTGCATGACGTTTATTTCATGAAGGTTAGCAAATGCTTCTTTATCATTCATGACTTCATCTTTTCCCAGGCAAACTACAATCTAAATGGTCTGATCTATTCATTGTCACACATGTGCGATCGAAATAGAAAACCAAAGAATAGGCATCGATTCAAAGTAAATTGGTATCATTTGAAACTGTATTTAGAAAATTTCATAGGTTTAGCCGAGTCATAGGATCTTATCGATCCCCCACTATACGAGTGATTTCTGATCAAAATGTTATATTGGATGTATATTAATTAGTTTAATAGTTTAGAATAGTTTTAATGTTAGTTTAGAGTAGTTTTGTAGTTGGGTTAGACTAATGTTAAGTGTTATTTTCTTTTTAGGTTTTTTTAGTTTAGTTTCCAATTCCCCTTAAAAAAAAAAAAAAAAAAAATCTCGTTTGTTTAGACACCCCGTGAACCCAGCCTGGGCCATCTTTGGCTGGTCCAGACCACCCCCAAACAGGGTCTGAATCCCATAGTTTGTATATAAACATGTAACGACCTTTTTTAGTCGATTGTTTCTCTCCTCAAACCTTCCTCCCATGGCTCCTATTTTCCAAACGCATTACAAATTGGTTCTCCACAACTCAAAGTACTTGAGCCCCTTAAAAGTTTTTTAAAGTTTGCTCCATGTCACCTCTAATTATCAAGTGTTGGTAAGTCTCATTTTTCTTCTTTGTCAATCCATAGCTTGCACTTATCACTTTCTTTAAACCCAAACCATTTGTATTGAAAGTTTTAGCTTGCAATTGAAACTCTAAACTGGTTTTTGGTTGCGAATATAATATGCTTTGTTGTTTTCATTGATAGATTTCATTATATTTGTTCCAATTGAAAATTTTGAGTGGGGCTCCATTTTTGTCAAGTTGCCATTGATTTTTACTAATTTCTTCAAGGACCCACCTGGTTTCACAGATTCCTGTTACATGAAGAAACGATTTTGGAACTTAATTACTTGGTGTCCATTTTATAAAGCCTAAACCCGAGACATATTTTGTTCTAAATTTTGGCCATATTTTGTTCTAAATTTTTTAGTGGGGCCATTGAACTTGTGTAAACATAAGTGGTTGATTTCTTACTTAATTCACATCAATATTTTAGCTTGCGTATTTGTAGTTGCTATGGGACCACGAGCGAAGCAAACTACTCATAGGCAACTAAGTTCCACCTCTTTTGTTAAAATAGATTTTGGAAGTTAGAAGCAGAGACTAAATTTGATGATTTTTAGGTACATAAGCTAGTAGTTATAAAACGGTATTGGAAGATTGAATAGGTTCATAAGGAGGAATTCTTGCTATTCCAAAATTTTGAAAGACGCCAGTGGTTAACTATTGCACATTTTCATGCTAGTTATGTTGTCGATGTTATCCGTGAATTCTTTGCCAATGTCAAAGACAACTCGAAAGTTATGAGGAGAAGTAGAGAATAGATAGTGAGCTGGCTTTCCTATTGGAGGATTTTGCACAGATCTTTCAGCTACCCAGCATTCAATACCCAAAATTTACCTATCTATCTGATGGTACCCCACCGTTGCCCACCATAGCTGTTGAAGTCCTATTAGAATGTCATACCTAGGAGGGGAAAGTTAAGAAACCAATTTCAATCTTGAATGATAAGTATTGGGCATTTCATATGTTTTCATGCACTAATTTTCTTCCACAAAATCGGAACTCCGATTGCAGCCCAATGTGCGCCAGACTTATTTATGCCATTAGAACAGGGATAACTATGGACTTACCTTCTTACACTTGGCATCAGATTTTTTATACGACTGAACATGAAGGAAGACTGTCAATTTTACCGTTTGAGGGTGCTTTTACAGAGATTTTTTAGAGAAAATTTGCTTTAATCTCTGCAGACTTGCCTATAGCTTCGTACCTCCAACCATTCACTATCATTTCTCACGCTAAATCTAGGGATATTCTAGCTAGACTAAAAAAGAAAAAGCCTAAAACTGCCCTACTGGAGGAAGAGAATAGTTCTCAGTCTTAGCTAGAAGAAGAAGTCGAGCATGAGGTACTTGGCAGAGAGAATAAGTCACTTGGAGCACAACCAAGAGGCTGACCATTAATTATTAATACAAATTCAACGAACACAGCAGACTCAGGGTCAACTCTTACAGAGGATTCCAAATCATCTATGAGACTCTTCTTACCCATCACCACAGTGATGAACTGTTTTCCTGCTGTTACATTTTTTTATTTCTATTTCATTATTTTGTATTTTTTAGAGTTTAAGATCTGGACTTACTATTTTCTCTTGTAATTTTAAAACTCTTATTTATTTTGGTCTGTACTTATATACTGAATTATGATTATGTTGCTCATTGTTATATTTTCCTTTATAACTCATTTTCTTACTTCTTATTTTCTTTTCATTTCAATTAGCTGTATTTTGTTTATTTTCTTTTTGTTATGTCATCTATCTCATACTTTCCTATACTATTTTGTCATGCATTGTGTATTAAGAGCAGGTCTACTATGTCTAATTTAAGTGAGGATAAATTTGACAAGAAAGAGAAAGTTAGTCGTTTAAGTAGGCATAAACGTAACTAGGAAACCATTGTTATTAGTTCTAGTAATGAGTATGACTCTGAGAGTTCTAAGGTTGATTTATATGATTAACTCGATGCTTTTTTTGAGGAGGGTATTCCACTTTCCCCTCCATTCAAGTATCCACATTTAGTGTTTAGAGCCCCACATGAATTTTTTAAGGGACAATGGTGGGATGAAATTGATTTAGAAATATTAGTTAGGATGGAATGGGCGAAAGTCGACGTAGCTCTTGAGTGGCTTGATGCACCCACTTATGCCACTTATAGTCCACACTTTTATCTGAAACTTCATTTCCTTCTGATTTTGATGATATGCCCCCGTTGGAAGACATTCTAGACTACGATAGTGAGCCTGGTGAGGATGATGCTACTTTGAATGAGTTAGATTGTTATGGGAAATCTCCACACCATTTTGAGCATACTAATGACGTTATTACTGATTCATATATGGCCAGCTTGAGGTAATATTTACCCTTTAACTTTGTTTCAGTTCTGTCTATTCATTTTATTTATTTAGTTATTTACTTACTGTTTTTTTCTTAACACCATTAGTTATTTGTGCTTTAGTTTGAGAAGGGGGAATAACACTTTCGTGTCTTTCTTTTACTCTTGCTCATGCATTGTACACCCACTGGGGATAATGTATACCTTAAGTTGGGGGGATGATTAATACCATATAGATTTTCCTTAAATATTATAAGTGACTAATGCGTGTGTTAGTTTCTAGTTTAATGGTGATAGTAGTCATAAAAATAGTGAGTGGTTTGATTTTAACCTTGAAATAGGGAATGAAAGTTAAAATTGAGAATAAAATTTTTTTAATGTATTATAGACTTGTCACTTAAGACTGTTGAAATGGAAATGTGTTAAGGATTAGATTTCATGAGACTTAGTGACACAAGTATACCAAAATAGAGGTGGAGACTAAAAACCTTACATTTTGTGAGCTTTTAAACTTGAGCCTTTATTTTTTAGGGTGATATTATGATACCCCTACCTTTGATATAAATGGGAAGTCATGAATTGAACTCTTTGTGGGATTGAGAGGAAACTTTGTTGTGTTGTGGTGCCATGTTCTTCCATACTTCTAAGTGTTAGAATTTTTGCAATTTTAAGCCTTTGCTTGGAAATGGTTGGGAAGAGAATGATTGTGGTGACTTAATATGGAGAAGGA
>JAVXUM010013397.1:0-10064 GCA_035590655.1 Pouteria glomerata | reverse complement strand
TTGAATGTAGACATGTGATTGGTGGTAAGCTGTGTTGTGAGGAGATTTCTTTTCTGGAACGATTGTGTCTTCTGAGTGAACAGACGATGGGCTTAATATGTTGATATGCTTTAGATCTACGACTGATCAAGCTGAGATCCATAGGAGAAGGTGATGTAGTTGTTTTTCAATCTTAGTCTAGAACTTGGGCTGTGAATACACAAATGTTCAATGATTGACTGACTTGGTTTGAACTGAATATGGATTTCCTTTGGCTGGTGTCGTGGTCGTACGATGGAGACGATGGTGAGTTTGAAGTACCTTCATGATGGGTTAAGATTAGAAGGGAGAGAAATCGCTGCAGTTAGAATCTGGCTACTAAGTCTAGAGTCTGATTGGAGTCATTGATGAGGCGTGGATTATGGGTATGCAGAGGGTTGGTTGGAGGATCGATGAATGGAACAGCAGGGCGACGTGGCTGATAGCCCTGCTGCTTTCCTCTCTGACATTGTTCAGTGAAATGCTGGCAGGCTGGTCAAGTGATGCTCCAAATGCCAAGAGAAGGCCACTGCATAGATGCTGTGATGTCCCATGCGGTGTCGTACGTTGTTTGAAGCACGGCGTTTCGTCGCATCTTCAATGAGGTGCTGGCTAGTAGCCTACGACGACTGCATCGTTTTGCGGGCGCTTAGACATACCAGATTCGCCCTGTTCAGCATATATTCCATACATTGACTCGCATGCATCTCACCCAGCGTGATGCAACCCTACAAGCCTAACTGATCAAGTGTACCCAAAATATGGCCGATACGTGCAGCGATGTCGGGTGAGTCGCATCCAGTTCGAAATCTTCGTTTTTACATGTTGTTCGTCGATGAAGGGGGAAACTATGGCAGCACCAAACATCGGCAGGCATGAGGATCCTCAAGACGCGAGTAGGTAGTTTCGATGCGTAGCATCTGTTGTCGCATGCAGCAGTTGGACCGAGTTTGTACCGTTGAAGGTCACAGACATGGGGTTCCAGATCGCCTCCTCTGAGTAATGTGTACTCAAACACACGATAATGTCGTGATGTCTTGACAGAGGTTGTGCCAATCGGACTCGTCATTGCTAGTGAGCTAGAGTACATGGCGACATTGTAGTGTCGCAGTCAAAGTGGAGAGGAAGAGAATGACACTCGCAAGCGCAGTGTCGAGATATTGGCATCGCGAATGTCTGTATGATTATGAGCAAGCTCGATCTGAAGGGAGTTTCGATGCAGCAGGCCTAGTAGGGAAGTATGCCGGAGCACGTCGGATGACCCAGCAGACAACAACATGTGCCGTGTTTTACCCTTTCACACTGCAAAAGTTAAAAGAGCATCGCAGTTTGCTAGCAGCATCGGGCGATGAGAACAAGAGCACCTTGCCAACACTCTTTCTTATTCAATAGTTCCAAAATCAGCAACCTTACCTGCGTGACATGGTCAACAGACGGAGCTTACTGTGCCGCGAGTTCCATCGCTCTCGTGCTAAGGTCAGTTCCCAAGCAATAAATATTGGACAAGGCCGAGCGCAGTAGCCAGTAGGCAAGGCAACAAGCTCACAAGAAAATTGCGATCCTGCTCGCAAACTGTGATGACCATCCTACCACCGGATAAGCATTGCCAGCCGTGTTTTGTGTGTCCAATGCATGGGTAAGGGTATGGGCCATGTGTTGGTATAGCGGCTTAGTGTGGATAAGTGGACGTCGGAAGCAAAGAGTCCAGACCTTCTATTTTCTTATGGCCGCGGGACCAACAGGAAGCACACATGGTTTCGATTGCGATGCTGTGCATGCTCGCAGCGACTGGCGAGGATAAAACACAAGCGCGGCTCAAAAGGCGAGGTGTGACCAGGTCGGTAATCTTCGATGCAACGAAAAGACTTTGCCGAACGGCATTTGCTCGTGTGGAGCCACAATGGGCGAGCAGGCAGCCTTGCGAACAGTTTCAAATGCCTGTACGCATCACGACTCAGTCACCAGGTTTTCAGAAATGCGATGCTGACGAATCTGTACGTGGTGAGATAATGAGGTGATCTTGGACCCCACTGTAACACATACACGTTCTTATCTCGACCCTGGTGATCTTTGCATGCCTCTTTTTTTCCTCCCTCGCGGATGGTATCGATCCCGAGCATGTGGAAGAGCTAGGATTCCGTTTGGAAACACGCGTGCGTCGTGCGCGCGTGTGGGCACGCCATGGGATGGAGGGTGTTTGACCCACCGAGCGGGAGATCTTCGATGCTCAATGACATCGGTCGATGGACGGGCTTGACAGACGTTGGACGTGGCCAGGGTCAGAAGAAGGTCCGAAAAGCCCGTGGGGCTAAAACTATTCATTCTTGATACGAGGCCCTAGTCAAGTGCGCGTGACTCTTCGAAACAGTTCTGGCGGTTAGTATGGGTAGGAAAGAATTGTATGAGCAAGTTTTTTGTGCAATGAGAAAAGGCGAATGGAAGTAGCTCATTGGCTAATTTTTGGAAATTCGGTCCGGATTACTGATCGCACGTGGTTCTCCCTTTCCTTTTGCGTAAGAACTGCAAGAGCGTGTCAACTGCGAGCTACATTTAGAGTTCTACACTATGAATTTGCTGATCTCTGGAATGTGTTGAACGACGATATGTAAGATGTTTCGATGCTGAGTACCATGTTGCAGTTTGGAGGAACCAAGCGTAGTCGTGAGGAAAGGGCACATGATTGGTAGCCGGGTGTGAATCCGTCAGCTTTGACCCAATCAGCATCCGAAACAGCATTCCTGTGGTTCACAAGGGAAAAGCGCCATGTAGACGTCCTTTGTGCATCTGTTCTACGGGTGTGCATCGACTTTACACGGACATTACGGGTGTGACCCATGCCCAATCACCCTGCAGACCGTTGATCGTGCCTGACGTGTGGCGCACGGCATCGAGCGATGCATTTCGCACTTGTCTTTGACCCAATGTGGCTAGCGCACTACTAGATCGAGATGTCCAACCGGCTTTTTTATGGATTGCTTTCTGGAGGATCTTCAAGGGAACAATGTGTAATGCATCGAGATTTGTACAATCCCATATTAAGTAAGACGTTCGGTCGCCGATGAGCTGCCTCATAAGATCGAGATGAAGATTGATCTGCACAGCATCAGATGCCTGATAACGTGTCTAATCGAGATGGGGTACGTGTTGGCGATATTGCTATTTTCGCCACCAGTAACGATCTCGATAGTTGTGACATTCCTCTGCGGCGGGAATAATCGCAATGGCATCGCAAGTCAGTACGTCTCATTTACATGTCACTTAATCTGCTGCGTTTCATATTCCATGAGTCATATGGGCATTGTGTTGCACAATTGCTCCGTGCAGCATGGTCAATAATAAGGAACATGGTTCAAATTCGGCAACAAATCCTACACTAGCATTTTTGGGACTCTGCAAAGCCACTTCAGGGCCCCACTTTGTTTTTACAGCAGTCGCACGCGCCGAAGATCTCCAGTCTGCTTTTTCGCAAATATATGAAATTCGCTTGGCAGGTACGTGTCGTGCTCCATGCAGAAATGTTTGGCGAATTCACGGTGGAGAGGAGCAGAACAATTGTGTGTGCGTGTGAGCAAGTGTTGATTCGGCATGTACTATGGACATAATCTCATCGCGAATGGGGTATCATGTTATCGTAATGAAATGCAGCCCAGCTGCTATAACATAAGGGTCTGAAAACCTGAACGCAGTTCCTTCTGCCAACCACCAAGGGTGTCGTGAATATTTCGACCTTCCTTCTTCCTTCTCCCTGCAAGAGACTTTGTCCAACCACAGCTGGAGCAACCCCAGTCTTCCCCTGCGCGCATAGCGCTTGAAGCTTTCCCGCAATTCGGGTTCCAGGCAAGTCCTTCTAATGGGACTGTTTGCCGGTAATGATAATCGAAATGGTGACAATAGATGTCTGTGTACGTTTTCCGCAGCAGTACTATGCTTGAGGCGACTGGTGTCCATCAAAGGCTAACAGGCAATGTTGTGCAAGTGAGTCGTAGAGATTGAGTAATAGAGACGAGGAGCATGGCTCGGTGGTGTGACGTTCAACCAGCACTGTAGCCAGTCATCTTGGCGCAGTGAGAGCAATAGTAGCGGTTTGTCCCGATTTGATACATGCTTGAGAAGCACTCGCGGCGACAGCGGATGCAGCAGGGTGCCAGTGGTGAAGCCATGGTGTAGTTTGAACTTGAAGACGAACTGCTGGAAGAAGTACTGGAAGCCCGCGACTGCATGGGCTCAGCAGAGGGACGATGGGCGGCTTGTGTCTGCAGTTGTAGAAGACGCGAAGCGTCGGTAGGGCTCGACATAAGCAAAGGTAGTTGAGGGCGGAAGGCCAAGAGCGGATGGTGTGGGTCTGAGGGCGTATAAGGCTGATACTCGGATACGGGCGAGATACTGGGAGTCTCCAGAGAGAAATGTGAGGCGGGGACGATGCTGAAGTAGCAGACGGGCTCGTAGTGGAGTGAGTCCGGCGAAGGGAGATCTGCGGTCATGGTATAGCGGTTAGGCGTGGTAGTGCTGTCTGACCGGGTGTGTGAATCACTGCTGGGTAGGAGGGATCGCAGCCACCTATATGCTAAGGAGTCGATCAGCGATGCGCAGGCGACCAGCAGTTGGCCGGCTTCGTGCGGCCCGCTGATTGGGACATCGAGCTCATCTGCGACGCTTGTGAGCGACCGCCCAAGCGACTGGGACAAGAGGGCAGATTTTCCCAGGCTTGTGCGGGCCTTGGTGTCAGGGTCGATTCACTTCGCAGTTCTCGATCAGTGTGGCAGTTCAAGCCCGGCCTCGGCCCAATCAGCCACGGCCGCGCTGGGATCGAGATTTTGCTGCGAACGGCACTGACAGGCGCCGCGGAGCACATGTCTGCCATGATCCATCGCAAACGCGTCCTGCTGCAGGCATGCCAGTCGCCCGAGCGACGAGCGACCGGCGACTGACCACAGACGAGACCAGACGAGACGAGCGGGCGGCGGCGGCGGCAGCGCGCTGGCTGCTGCAGCTGGGCACAAACTCTACCACGTACGCCTACACGCCGACTAGTCTCAGGAGAGATCAGGCGTCTGCTGCCTGAAGCCGAGTTGCGCCTCTGGCAGCACAGCCATCGCCTGGGCGACGCACTCTGCTTGCGCAACCCCTCTACCCTTGCCAAGTTGCTCCGCTGAGTCCGCTTCGGGCTTGGGGGAGAACTACTGTACAGTACTGACCGGCCTGCGCATTGGTCAACCCACGCTGCTGCAGACTGCAGTCAAGTAAGCCGACCCGACCGACTCACTCCTCAGGCACCGAGTCCAGTCTGCGTGCGTTCTCAGTTGAGCCTAACGTGATGCGCATGCCACCACCGGTCCACGGTCCACCGCATCAGCGTCGCGCCAGCTCGACGCAATTGTGTAGACTTTCCTTTGATGGCCCTTGCTTCCTTGATCGGCGCCGTTGTCCAACACACTGACTACTGACTGCTCAGGCTCCATGCTGTCCAGTGTCCTCTGTCCACTGTCCGCGACCACCGCTGCCAGCATCGCATCCGCGGGCCGAACCGAGAGGTCCAGAACCCCACCGCCCTCGTCCTGTTTGTGGTCGTGAACCCCCAAATCTAACAGTGAACCAGTCGCTGCACCAGAGGGACACAGTCTGAGCAGCTCCGACCCCGCATCTACCTTGTGCCAGAGCCCAGGTGCACAAAATCTCAAAAAGCATTCGCTCGCGCCCGGTTTCCGCTGCTACCGGTGGACAGCTTCATTTCGCGCCCACTAGCCATGACCATGCTCGTTAGAGATAAACCCTCAATAAACCATCACGAGATACAATTCGCGCATTCCGCCTGGTTGCTCGGGGCGCACAACAAACAACGAGGCGCAGCGGTTTTCGCCCTTCACCGGGCGTCGTCATGCTGAGCATGTTGGACTTTTTTTTGGCTCTCAAAACACTCAGTTGTTTGTGGCGGGCCTGGCTCGGTCCTCGTAGGATACGGCGCTGACAGCAGGTCATGTCTGCAGCTCTGGCACCGGCTGGACTTTCTCTATGCCGCAAAAGGTACGATAGCCGTTGAAGAGGAGGGTGTGTTTGTCCACAAGCGCGGAACTGATGCGCTTTCTGGTTTCGTCCAGTTTCCAGGGAGATTCATCCGCTTGCGTTTCACGGCGGAGTACGAACCCGTCTCGTGGATACGGCGCTGGGTCTAGGCCCTCCACCACCGTACTGTGTCGTAGCTCTCAGCGTATGAGACTCGTCTCGCCAACGACCTGCAGCCCTGACTGGGTCGATGTTGCGCATGAGGCATGCTGTATATTCTCCACGTAGTGTCTGGTTTCGTGATGTCTACACTTCGCTCATGCCATAATCGAGTGATAAGCCAGCTTTACAAGAAGTCCCCGGGGGATTATCGAATTCCCAACTATCCTGAAAGCGACTTCGTATAACACACCACCGACACACGCAGGTTCCCCCCTAAGCACAGACACATTGGCTTGAATCCAGATCAAGCCAGGGTCGCATGAAAACATTTGCAAATCAGGAGTAGGCGCGCACGTAGTATACAGCTACGCTACATAGTCCGGACATGGCGTGATGGTGCATTAGGCGCGGGAATCATCGATCTAGATTCTTGGTATAATTAGCAGACTTGAAGTGCGTATCGATAAGCTTGCGGTGTGGTGTGAGCAAATTGCTCTTCAGTCTTTCGAATCATTTTAGTCACTGTTATGATACGGTGTAGGGAGGCGCAAAGGGCTGTCTGTGCTTGCTTCTGGAATCTGAGGCGCTGAACGTCAGCTGGATAGGTACCACAGCTGAGCCCTTTCCGCAAGCACGCGATAGATGTTAGACCGCTACAATTTGCTCATTGTGAAAAGCCCAGCACCTGGAAAGATGACGATCCGAAGTGATTTGACATTGACTCTCTCTGAATGGTCTCCTTACAGCCAGCCAGCACTTGAACCGAGAACAATTGGTGGCTAATCAAGTGAGCATACTGATAAACGAGTGGCAGTCAATTTGGTCTCGGACATACGAAATGAAGAGCTGTTACCCATTAATTCTGCAGGGCAGGGTTGATGGTACATATTGTCGCACGTGGTCGTGATTACCAAAAGCAGTATAGCGCGGTCACTGCTCTCGGGAAACGGGCTCGTCGTCATTGGCAGAGGGCCTTGGAAGGGTCGTAGCGATCATGTGAAGTGCTCATAAACTGTATTGGAAGCTCAAGTCCTCTTTCTCGCTGTTGCTTCTTCTAACAGAATCCAGAAATTTCCAAGGAGATGCTCATGCCGCGGTTGCGCCTCTTGCGCAATGCGGGAAGCCGACCAGGCTGGCAACGCGACTGGCGCAGAAGATGCTGCAGGTTGCGCTCAGAATGGTTCGGGCCTTGAGACCGACGACATGATCGGCTCACCCATAATCAGGGCTGCGGCGCCGCCTTCAGATTCTGCACCGCGTCGCTATCGTGGGAATCTACGTCAAACGGTCGCACGTCACTATCGTCACTATCGCGCCGGGCCGCTTCGCTCAAAATAGGCCCCACCATCCCCCTCCACTGCTTCGCTACATCTCTGCTCCTGCAGCCACTTTGCCATACCTCACCTCGCACCTCTTACATTGCAAAGATGGGAAAGCCTCCGAATCTATACGCCTTCCAGAGCGCCAACGAGCTTGCGCCGAGCCTGCGCAGCTACGTCCTTGACGCGCAAAACAGTGCGCTCGAGCGTCACCAAGTTTTTCGTGTCGCTGTCTCCGGTGGATCATTGCCCAAGATTCTTGCGCAAGCCCTTCTGCAGGAGAAGAACGGCGACGGCAAAGTACAGTTTGACAAGTGGGAAATTTTCTATGCCGACGAGCGCGCCGTTCCCCTCGACCACGAAGACAGCAACTACAAGTTGGTAAAGGCAGAGTTGCTGGATAAAATACCCTCCGAACTGGGCACGCCAAAGATCTATCCGATCGATGTCAAATATCTCGACGATGTTCAAGAGCTCGCAGACCAATACGAGAAGACGCTCGTCAGCGTTTTCGCGGCGAGGGACAGCGTCAAACTACCCCTGTTCGATCTCCTCCTGCTCGGTTGCGGACCAGACGGACATACTTGCAGTCTTTTCCCAGGATCTGAATTACTGCGTGAGAGCGAAGCATGGGTACTGTCCATCTCCGACTCACCAAAGCCACCGCCGAAGCGCATCACCATTTCCCTGCCTGTAGCACAGCATGGACTTAAGATTGCCTTTGTCGCAACAGGAGGAGGCAAGAAGGATGTTCTGCGACAGATCTTCGACACGGACGAGGGACAACAGCTGCCATGCGGACTGGTCAATCTGAAAGGCGCGGATCGTGTCAGTTGGTTTGTTGACTATGCCGCTATTGAGGGCGTGTCCTTTCCGGCGCGCCGGGGCAGCTTGTAGAAGATCATATGGTCCATATCGGTGTACCTGTGTACCATGTGAACCAATCATCTCTACGACAGCTAGGTAGTGTTCAATCGTGCTTTCGTGCCGTTTCTGTGCCTGAACAAAGGATTCGTCTCGAAGTAAGCATTTGGCCATTCGCTCACAAGGTAGACGCCAATAGATCTCATTCTTTAACCCATGATTTACAGTAGATTCTGAGACTTCTTGCATAAGCGCGTGCCATTTCCCATGCGAGTGCCAAAAAAGGCTGATCCAGCTATTTTCCGTGCCAAGACACTAGCATCACTTCGGCAACGCTAAGACCATATGTTTACTTCACACGTACATACCACAGTACGTACGGCTCTTGGTTGCGAACGATTCCAAGAGTGAGGTAGTCGTATATAAA
The DNA here is from genome assembly GCA_035590655.1 of Pouteria glomerata. Taxonomy (NCBI): domain Eukaryota; kingdom Viridiplantae; phylum Streptophyta; class Magnoliopsida; order Ericales; family Sapotaceae; genus Pouteria; species Pouteria glomerata. Next base: position 1,274 of record JAVXUM010013397.1, on the reverse strand, counting down.
GCGATTTCGCCAGTGTAAATACCGATCCTGAGAAAACATTCATAGATATCGGGATCCGGACAGTCCCAATCCAGCTCACCGACATATCCCCTTCAATCCACCCAAAGGACTTGCAGACAAACTGTATTGGCCTAATGGCTCTGCCAAATGTATCAGCACAGATTCCAGAGAAGGATGAAACTGTTAAAGAGAAAAGGCGAAGTCTACTCCCTAAACCTGGTGGTTCCAGATATAGCATACGGCTGCAGAAAGCAGCGAATCTAGCAGAGGAATCTACCGACTCGACTGAAAACCAGGAAAGCGTCCCTAAAGCTTCAGATTCCACGAAAGCCGAGTCTGTGATTCCAGATCCTGCACCCAATCAATCTAAAGTAGGTCGCCTTCGCCCGCGATCAATGTATCAACCGAGCACAACACATATCACAGCATCAAGTCGATTAAGTGAGTCTGCGGAGAACGCATCAACGCAGAGGTCTATGCGCCCACCAGCTCCTCCAAACAAGCGCGCTGTCCCTACGTCAAGCTCGGCAGGACTCAGCCGGTCTCAATCGTTAAGAAAACCTGCTGTTGTGACCAACGCGCCTCAGCCAACTGGCCCTACCGGTCACTCCCGAACGCAGTCTACAAGCGTCTTAACAGCCACTACCAGGCCTGTAGCAAAGACACAAATCACTAATCCAGAAAGACCGAAATCTTTGCTTGTCGCACCTAATAGTCAGATCAAGCCTGCAAGCGGCGCTCTCACTTCGACCGCCAGTCAAACAAGGTCTTCTAATCGTATCGCAGCCGCGAGCCGCACTATTCATACTAGGACCAAGTCAGAAGCGACCAGCATCGGCGGCATTCAGCCTCCATCTTCAAGAATTGAAGACGCTCCAACAGCACGCCTCAGAAAACGAGAAGTGGCAACGGAAGAACCAAAAGCGCTCAGCCGACCTGCCTTCAGTACGCTGCAGCAACATTTTACACCACGGAAGACAGGCAAAGCGCCCACCGCGACCTTTTTACATCCTACAGTTCCGCAGACCGGCCAGTCACTGCCGGCGGAAGTCGTTAGTCTGCAGTGTGAACTGTTGCAATTGCATCTCTTGCATCGATCAGCTGATCAAACATCTCAGCAATGGGAAAAGAGTGCCAAAAATAGCTTACGGGCTAGATTTGAGGAGATTGCATGTTTGTATGAGTCCATGCTCCGGGATGAGCGAGAGGGACAAGAGCAGAAGAACCTACAATCTCTCCTCGAATGGAGTTCGCGGAATTCGTCAATTGGACTT
>JAVXUM010013339.1:0-10065 GCA_035590655.1 Pouteria glomerata | reverse complement strand
TAAAAAATCTATTATTCATAATAAATTAGAATTTTATTAATTAATTTGAAATATAAAAATAATAGATAGACATAAAATTTTTGTGTTTTATTAGATAGATGTATGTATTTAAAATTAATTATTAATTATTATATAGTAAATTAATTATTTTAATTTATTTATTTGAATTATTTTAAATAAAAAATTTAGCTTAAAAACGTGAGAGTGTATTTTTATATAAAGTGATCGAAGAGATGTCCGAAGTGTAAAAGTATATATATTCAAAATTAATTATATTTATTTTAAATAAAATTATTTAGTTTATTTAAGAATTTTTTTTATCTAATAAATAATTAGTTTTTTATCTCAAATTCTGACACAATGAATGAAAATTTATATATACTTAAAATTTTAATTTTTAAATATATTAAAATTGAATTTTTTTCATATTTAAATGTTTATTCTTTAAAATTAAATTTTCAAAGAATATTATTTTCAATTGATATGCAAACAACTATTAAAATAAAACGTAAGTATGTAAAGTTATATTTTATTAGATATGTATATATTTAAAATTACTTATTAATTATTATAAAGTAAATTAATTACTTTTATTTATTTATTTAAAATTATTTTAAATAAAAAATTTAGCTTAAAAATATTTATAAAATATAACAGAGTGTAGTTTTATATAGAGTGACCAACAAAATAATTAAATTGTAAAAATATATGTATTTAAAATTAATTATATCGTAAATTAATTATTTTTATTTTAAATATTTCAAATAAAAAATTCAACCTATTAAAAAAAAAAATTATTTTCTCTCTCTCTCTCTCTCTTACTTACCCAGCCGCCACCTCTCCCTCACTCTCTTTCCCTTCTACCTCCAATTTCTTTCTCTCCCTCTCTCTTCTACCCAGCAAAACCCACCCCCCAAAGTTTTATCTCTCCCTCACTCCTCTGCACAGCCGACCCCTCCCCTTCAAGGGCTGCCACGTATACAAATATCCCATCAAAGGATATGTTAAATGTATGTATTTAAAATTAATTATTAATTATTATATAGTAAATTAATTATTTTTATTTATTTATTTAAATTTATTTTAAATAAAATGTTTAGATTAAAAATGTGAGAATGTATATTTATGTAAAGTGACCGAAAAGATAACTATAATTAAAAAGTATATGTATTCAAAATTAATTATATAGTAAATTAATTAATTAATTATTTATTTATATTTATTTCAAATAAAAAATTAGTTTATTTAAAAAAAAATTCTCCATCTAATAAATAATTAACTTTTTTATCTCAAATTCTGATAAAAATAGTGAAAATATTGTATATATTTAAAATTTTAAGTACCTTAAAATTAAATTTTTTTCATGAGAAACTTAAATTTTTAAATAATATTATTTTTAATTGACACGCACACAACTGTAAAATTAAAAATTTGTTTATATTTTAAATTTTAAATTTTAAGTACATTAAAATTAATTTTTTTTCATAATAAACTTAAATTTGTAATTTAAATGTTTATTCTTTAAAATTAATTTTTTAAAGAATATTACTTTTAATTGACATGCAGATAACTGTCAAATTGAGAAATTATATGTATTTAAAATTAATTATTAATTATTAATTATTTATTTATTTTAATTTAGTTTGAATTAAAAAACTTAAATTAAAAACATTTATAAAAAGATAAGAAAATGTATTTTTTTGTGAAATGATCAAAAAGATGACTAAAGTGTATAAGTATACGTATTTAAAATTAATTATAGAGTAAATTAATTTAATTTAGTAGTTATTAATTAAAATTTAATTTATCCTCTAATTTGTATAAAAAAAAAAAACATAAAAGTCTGCCAGGGCCTCCCCCCCCAAACCCACAGCCTACCCCAGCGCCCCCAAACCCAAAACCCTCTCTCATCTCCCAGCGCCCCCTACCCCAACTCTACTCTCTCAGCATGCGTGTCTCTCTCTCGGTCGGACACCAAGACAAATGTCAAATCAAAATTTAAAATTTTTGTGTTTTATTATATAGATTAGCGATGAAACTTTTCTTTGTAAAAACTCTTTGTACTATTTGCGAGAAAATAATTTTTTTCTCACCTAAAATTTACTATTACTAAGAAAATAAATTTTTTCAAGAAAAGTTTCCTCACCTATACTTTATTTTCTTGTATAGTTTAAAAAAAATTAAAATATAAGAGAATAAATTTGATATTTAAAAAAAAAAAGTAAAAAGTTGAGTAATTAGATGCTGCACTTCCTACACGCAACTTTTGGGGTGTCTGATTTATAAAAAGAAACACTAAAACAAAATTTTAACCGCTATTAATTTTTTTCAGCTTACTCTAGCAAATTTTGCCGTTAGTTTTTCATCAACTTTTTTATCTCCACTCTCAAGAAAAAATATATTACTTTTTTGCAAGTGAAATTGAAGTTTTAAAATTAAATATAAAGTAAATTTAACATAATTCCAACAATAATAAGCATTAATTATGAGTTCTAGGAGATTTTTAAAGTTGTTAAAGTCAAAACTATGATAATTATTTTACTTATATAATTAATCTAGGTAAGCTTAACTTATATAATCATTTTCTTTAAGATCAAAAATTATTTTCTTAACTTAAAATTTAAGAGTTTTAAATTTTTAAGTTTTACGTAAAATAAAAAATAATTATAATTATTTCAAATTTTAATTTTTATAATTTATTAATTAATCAAAGTAAATTTAGGTTACATAATCCCATCACTTAAAAATATTCTAGTTACTTTAATTTTTAAATTTTTGTTTATCAACTAATATTTTGTTATTATTTTTAGTTAACTTCTAATGTTTCCCATTGAACTAAGGTTCGAGAGTTTGAATATGACCTCAATTCACAATTCACGAATTTAATTTCTCAAATCATTCCTAACTCTCTCTCATTTAACCTGCAATAGTTCAATGATCTGAATTCAAATTTACAAGATGGTGATTTTTGTAAATAAAGGATTTGCTTTCATTAATATTTTTCCACCAACTCTTTAATATGATTATATGTTATTAAGCTCTGTTTGGAGCTCTGAAATTACTGAAAAAATACTAAAAATCTCTAAAAGTTATTTACTTTTTCTCTCATTACATGAATTACGAACTTATAATTTTTATCAAATTTTATCATTTTTTGTCACTTCGAAAGCCCCTTAAATGATCATATCAATATATTCTTTATTTATTTCTTTGCATAATGGTAAAACATTAATGTCCCCCTTCATATTATTGGACGGTTTGTTTATTTCCTAAATAGAGACCGGCCCTCCTGCCCTCGGGGGCTAGCTCAGTGGAGTAGGAGTCGCTCTTTGGGGCGTGCAAACCTCAGCGTGGCATGTCTCGGGTTCGATTCCTACCTAGGTGCTCTTAGTTTCAATTGCGGGGTGTGGTGTAGGGCCATTGCGTCCTGCCGGGTTGACCCGAAGGGTCATCTAGGCGAGTTCCTCGTTACAAAAAAATAAATAAATAAATAAAGACCGACCTTCCATCCCCTACTTTGAAACTTATCCGATTCTTAACCAAATTCTTAATTTTTAGAATTTTCTTCCACGCCCACGAACATTCTCTTGCGATCTTGGCTACCACAAATGATATCTTTTCAAAAGGTTGGCATGAATCCATTTAGCCCCCAAGGAAGAAGAAGAGTAGTCGTTAAGGATCCAAATATATCTGACCATAGCAGCAATATTCCAATCTCAGATTCCTTTTATACCCAAACCACCTTCAACTTTAGCTCTAGTAACCTCATCCCAAGCAACCTTTGCCCTTATCATGACTAGGTTAGTCCCATTCCACAGGAATGCTCTGGGAATTTGTTTCACCATTTTAATAATTTTAGCTGGCATTAGGAAATGGTATGCCCATCAAGCATGAATGCCAGAGAGTAAAGAGCACAAATTGAATAAGTTGAAGTTGTAAAGTTTTTTTTATGACAACTCCATACAAAATCTTAAATTAAATATGGTAGATTTGAATATTTTCTAAATTGAAGAAAAGAGAAGAATTGCATGTTTCCTACTTGATGAAGAAATTCAATTATTATAAAGTTTACAAAATCCAAGAAGTTAAGATTAAGGAATCAAGATGATATGAAGAAAGAAAGAATTTTGAATTTGATCTAAATCCTGCAAGTTGCCAAATTGAAGAAGGAATAGAATTCCAGTTGACTCAGGATGCTGAAACAGCGTGCCGAGAAATTTCAAAGAGTCTCGCAAACAGGGCGCAGGGAGCGCGGCTGCGACCTTAGGGCGTTGCGAGACCGCTGGGAGTGCGCAAGTGCGCCGTCTTTGATATTCACTTAAACGAAAATTTCAGTGTAGTCCGCAGGCAGCAAAATGGGAGTGCAAGGGTTCGAACTGTGTAATTTCCTAAGCGAAGTAGTTTCTTATTTTGCCAAATTAGGACAACCTTTTGTAACTCTATATATATGTACCCAGTCTTAATGAAGAAGACACTTTGGGAGAACATATTATAGAGATCTAGAAAGAGAGTCTTTTATTCTTAAGAGTTTTCACGTTCTTTCTCTAGCTTTTCTTTGTATTAATTCTTTCCTGTGAGATGCAGAAAATTCACTTGTAGGGTTTATCAAGTGATTCGAGCAAAAGTGGCGAAAGGATTCGTACGAGTGAGTCGCAGAGAATCTGAGTAAAGTCTTGTAACCCGTTGATAGTGAAAATTCTGTAATTGAGGTTTTTCTCCCTGTGATAAGGTTTCCTCGTTATTCTTGTGGTGTTATTATTTTTTGTTTTGTGTGATTGCTTGGTTTGGAGAATTTTCTGAAGTCTCTCTACAAATGATATGAATTTGTTTGTCCAAACCTTGATACGACTTATGGTTCTCTCCACTAAACCTTAGCAGTCAGACGCTTTAAGCTTGGTGGAAATAAGCGGTACTTCAAGATACCTAATGGGCAAATTCCCCAGCTTGAATCCAACACAATCAAGCAAATCTTGTTTAGTCTCTTCGTTCATGCCTAATAAGAATGCATCACTTTTTGGTCCGATTGGATTCCAAACCAACGAATGATAAAAAGGTAGTGAGAGCCTCCTTAAGTACATGCACCGAATGTGGTTCTCCTTTGCAAACAAGCATAAGATCATCTGCAAATTTTAGGTGGGTGGTCTTGGTAGCCTTACATCTCCAATGGTATTTGAATTGAGGATCTGCTTTAGTTTTCTTAGCAATAATCTTTGAGAAAACATCCATGCATATAACAAAATGATGGGGGGATGGGGGATCCCCTTGTCTCAAACCTTTCATACCTTTATGGAGCCCCACCATTTCACCATTAACATTGATAGAAAACATAGGGTTGGAGATACAAGCTTTAATCCACCCTATCATTCTCCCAGGAAATACCATGAGTTTAAGAGTGTCTCAAATAAATTCCCATCGAACAGAATCAAATGCCTTTCAAAGATCCACTTTGAGATTGCATTTGGGACCCCCTTTATCCTTATGACAACCCCGTAAAAGTTCTTGGGTAAGAAGGATGTTGTCACTTATCTTCTTTTAGAGCATAAAGGCAGCTTGAGCTTCATCAATCAATCCCAACAATAGTGTTTTAATCCTATCAGCCAATATCTTTGTGATACACTTATAAATAGTGTTATGACAAGATATGGGTCGAAATCCTTTAGCTTCGTAGGATTGGGAACTTTAGGAATGAAGGCAATTACAGTATCGTTGACCTCCTTAAGTAGAGACTATGAGATGAAAAAGATTGAATAGCCTAGCCACTTTCGGTCCCAGTATGTGCCAAATTTTCTGGAAGAACATGCTATTGAAACCATCTAGACCAGCTGCTTTGTTAGCATGATGCCTAAACATGGCTATCTTTTTTTCATCCCCTGTCACATCTGCGTCAAGGTAAATCTATTGATCATGATCGACTCCAACAGAGGAAAGTCTCGAAGTTCCTTTTTGCCCTTATAAGGAGAGGTCAGTGCCAATAAGATCCTTGTCCTTAATAGCGGTTTCATCTTTAACCATGCTCTACCATCATCTTTCTGGATACAAGATATTTTGCTGCAACTCTGTCTATTTTTGATGGTTTTGAAGAAAAAAGTAGAATTCTTGTTTTCTTCAAGCAGCCATCGGACTCTGCTCTTCTGCCTACTATAACTTTCTTCAGCTTTGGTTATTTCAACTAATCTTGCACTCCTTTTCTTTTGGGATAGGAGCAGAGTTATCTCCACAACCATCAATAGCTTTTTGGTATTGAAATAATTCCAAACGCACATTGGTTGAAGCAGCCTTCATTTCCATATTCTTCCTTTTACTCTGCTCTTTCAGGGCTAACTTGACTAACTTTAATCTTCTACAAACTTGAAACATGGGAAAGCGATCAACATAGGTATTCCAAGCCTACTGCACAATAGGTATAAATTCATCAATTTCTATCTAGTGATTTAAAAATTTGAAGGGACTTCTTCTCATACTTTTCAACAACCCAGTGTCAACAATAATGGGAGAATGATCCGATACACCATAGGAAGAAACTCCACAAATGAAGGTTGGAAGTATCAAATTTCCTCATAATGTGCCCCCCTTCTCTGCCATTATGCCAAGTAAACATGAATCCACAATAACAAATATGGCCTCAATTCACAATTCACAAATTTAATTTCTCAAATCCTTCCCAACTCTCTCTCATTTAACCTGCAATAGTTCAATGATATTAATTCAGAGTTTCAAGATGGTGATTTTGTAAATGAAGAATTTGTTGTCATTAATTTTTTTCATCCAACTCTTTAATATGATTTGATATGGTAAACCCGACCGAATAATGATACAAGACCAACCCGACCGACCGAATAGGAAATTCCGACCGATGACAATACCCGAATGAACTTAATTAATATTATTGACCAGACATTCGTACCCGATCTTGAGCGACCGATCATACGATCGAAAGATTGGTCTGATCTTCCCATGTAAGATAAAGATACTTATGTCGTAGTCACATATCTGGCCATTTTCTGATATATTCCGTGATACTTACTTGCAGGGGTACTGCCTGTCCACAACGGTTTTGATAACTAATTGAGTGATATCAGCATGGGGATTCGTGAGTACACATGGCGAGCCCCGATTGAATAATAAATGTGATTCTGTGCTATTCACTATACATATTATCCATGCAGGCTCAGCGAGATATATATATATAGCCATCTCTGGTGCCCAGGTACAGGGAGGACTCTGGTTTTATCGTTATTCTGCTGAAATATTCTCTCAAGCTTTCTTGCTAACTTAAGCATCGGAGACTCTTTGGCAGGCACCACACCAGTGTTAAGGCAGCAATTCTTGACGATCCGGACCTGATTTGGATCATCCAGTGTTCATCCGGATTCACTGTGTTATCATTTGGCGCCGTCTGTGGGAACGACTTTTTTCTCACTAGTTTTATGGTCCAAACAAGATCCGGAACTAACACCCAACCTCAATCCCAACCTACTGTAGAGATGGAGAACAATGAGAGGATCAATGCCATGGAGAGACAAATGCAGGAAATGATGGCTGTCATGCAGACGTTGATGGCCCAGAACCAGACAATGTTGCAGCGGATGAATGTTGCGCCTCCAACTGTAGTGACTCCACCCCATGTGGTTTCCCTGGGGAATGGGGTGAACAATGGAGGTGTTGTGGAACAACCAATGGAGGGAAATGGGGCTCCGGGAGGAGTTGGAGAGGCTTATGTTCCCGTTGGTGCTGGAGTGGGGGTTGCTGAAGCTCCTCCAGCGCCAAGGGTTGGATTTGTGGGGGAGAATGTTCTCCCAGAAGAGTCAAGAAAGAGGGAAAGAACCGTTGGAGCTGTCGTCCCCCCTGGTCAACATGGGGATGTGTCAAGGGTAGAAGCCACCAGTGTAAGGGATGCTCAAGCCAATCCATGGTATGAGCAATTTAGAGCCATGCAAGCCCAGATAGAGGGGGTTTTGGCGGCAGTGAAGGCCCCAAATGCGATGGAGAATTTACTAGGCAACCCTGACTCTCCATTCACCCCAATAGTAATGGCTTATCCTCTCCCGGCAAAGTTTAAGATGCCGATGCTAGATTCATTCGATGGGTCGCAAGATCCGTTGGACCACCTTGAGACTTACAAGACACTGATGCTCATCCATGCTTATCCGGATGAGATCATGTGTCGCATCTTTTCGGCGACACTGAAGAGAGCGGCCCGCCCGTGGTTTTCGAAGATCAAGCCGGGCACAGTCGCCACTTTTGTTGAGCTTAGCAAGCTCTTTGTAAGCCACTTTATTGGTGGTCAAAAGCAAAGACGACCCGCCACTCATCTCCTCACTATCAGACAGGGGAGGGATGAACCGCTGAGGGACTATGTGGGAAGATTCAATAAAGAGATCTTGGAAGTTGACGAAACTGATGAGAAGATAGTCCTTACTGCCTTCATGAGTGGGTTGTGGTCGCCAAGGTTCATGGCGTCTCTGGTGAAGAAGTCGCCCTCTAGCCTGGCTGAGCTCAGGTTCCAAGCTCAGAAATATATTAACGTGGAGGATGTAATGAAGGCGAGAAAGGATGCCGATGGAACCTCAAGTTCCAAACCCGAGAAGAAAAGACAAAGTGATTCGGGTAATGTCAGAGACAATAGAGACTCTAAGAACCGGATGTTTGATAGCCGACCTGACAAGGGGCCACAAAGGTTTGATAATTGAAGGTTCGATGATAGGAGGTTTGGCGACCAGAGATTTGATGGTCCAGGGGCCAATACCCCATTAAATACAAGCCTGGAAAATGTGCTCTTAAAGATCCAACATTACCCTGATTTCAAGTGGCCGGCACCAATGGTGGCTCTAGCGGAGACTCGATCCCAAGCAAAATATTGCCATTATCATCGGGATCACGGTCATGATACAGAGGAGTGTTTTGACCTCAAAAGGTGTGTTGAAGAGCTTGTGCGTCAGGGGAGGTTTGGTAAGTACCTTTTGGGTCAAAATAACAGAAGGCCCGATCAAAGATCCCCCGACCGCCGTAGTCCAAAGAGAAGAGATCCCGATAGGCAAGCTCCCAACCCAGCTAGGCCAAACCAACAGCCGATCGGAGAGATAAGGGTGATATCTGGCGGTTTCACAACATGAGGGGAGTCTTCCTCCCATCGGAAGAAATATGCTCGGGAGCTAAGCAACCAGAAAGAGATCCGACCACCAAAGAAAATAAAAGGGGATGCCCGATCGATCATATTTACAGATAACAAAGCTAATAAGGTTTGCCAACCTCACGACGACCCCTTAGTTATTTCAGCTATTATAGCCAATTTCAAGACCTGGAGGATTCTTGTTGATAGTGGGAGTTTGGCAGACATTCTATATTGGGGGGCATTTGAGAAGATGAAGATTGGTCAAAAGAGGTTGAGGCCCGTGTCTTCCCCATTGGTCGGGTTCACAGGGGACCGAATGGTACTTCTCGGTTCGATCTTTCTGCCAGTCACTCTAGGGGAGGGACCACACCAGTCCACAAAGATGGTCACCTTTCTGGTTGTAGATTGCCACTCGGCATATAATGTGATTCTGGGGAGAATAGCCCTCAACCAATTCTGAGCCATCACATCCACTTACCATCTTCTGGTCAAATTCCTGACCAAAGATGGAGTTGGATGTGTAAGGGGAGATCAGAAGGTTGCTCGGAAATGTTACATGACTTCATTAAAGAAAGAAACCCCCAAAGAGGCCCTTGTAATAGATGGGCTCGAAGTTCGAGATGAAGAAGAAATAAAGCGGGGGGAGCCAGAAAGATAGATGGAGGATCTGGAAGTGGGCTCTCCCGACCAATGAAGGACAATAAAGGTGGGGGTAGAGACACCTGAGCTTCTGAAAACGAAAATAAAAAATTTTTTGTTGAAGAACCTGGATGTTTTTGTATGGTCACATGAAGACGTGCCGGGAATAAGTACGTGCGTGATTGCTCATCACCTCAGCATTTTTCCAACTGCTCGGCCAATAAAGCAGAAGAAAAGGGTTTTTTGCCCAGAACGAAATGAAGCTATTGCCGAGGAAGTTGAGAAGTTAATAAAGGCGAAGTTTATCCAGGAAG
>JAVXUM010013328.1:0-10066 GCA_035590655.1 Pouteria glomerata | reverse complement strand
TTCTTCCTCTTCTTCTTCTTTTTTCTTCTCTCTCTCTCCTAAACTTTTTTTTCTTCTTCTTCTTCTTCTTCTTCTTCTTCTTCTTCTCTCTCTCTCTCTCTCTCTTTATTTTATTCTCTATCGTCCGGCATCAATTTATTGTGACATTGCATATGTTTTTGTCTTGTTGATAATTATTACTATATTGAGGCAATTTTATTTAAGACAAGACCTAAAAGAATTAAAACTTATTACAATATGGAGGTTTTTCCAATATATAACTAGCTCAGGTTAGGATCAAAATTTTTTTTACAATTAAGTGGAGGTTATAACTATATAAAGTATTACTATATAGAGCTTTTATTGTGTGTGCGTGTGTGTGTGTGTGTGATTAAGAAAAAAGGGTAAAAAGTTTGCTTAGGAGACAATCAACAAGACAAGCTAAACCCAGTTCTTTCAACAACTTATGCAAGAGAATTATTTTGCCAAATATAGGTAGGACTTTAGCATGTTGATATTATGAAGTGAAAGAGTAAAAAAGTTGGTATAGAGGCAATGGGCAGAACAAACTGAATCCAGTTCATTCAATAGCACATGCTCGAGAATTAGCATTAAGTGTGAAGATTCAATTCACTAGAGATTCAACAAAGAATGATGCTAACCTATTGCATGCAAGATTTAATAAGTCGCTTAAAACAAGAGGTTAGCTTAGTCAGAAAAAGGACCCCAACTGTGACCAAAGTTTTGGGTTCAAATCATGCTAACCACTAACCCATCAAATATATAAAATTGTTGTTCTTCCATGCCAAATACATGATAATAATAATGCGGGTAGTTAGACTTGAGAACAATGATTTGATCATCTAAAAATAGCACCAAGCATTTCTATGGTAGAGAAACTAGAGGTACTGAGGTAAGAACTAAGGCGATCTAGAGTAAAAAAAAGTATATCACGAAGAGGATAATCGTATTGGTGATAGTGATGATGACACCTTTGGGAAAGAAATGGAGATATATATATATATATGAGCTAGGAGGAGTACTATAGGGCATGGGCTTAGGCACTGAATCCGCATAGTGGAAATCTAGACGTCTGTTGGCGCCACCTTTACGGTAAGAACAATTTTCGATGAATTCTCTAGATTGGTTGAGAGAATCTTGATGAATCCCACAATTTTAGGCACTAGAACCTGGACCCCAATGATCTCGCTAATGAATAAACGAAGGTTCCTTGCAAGTGAAATCCCTGAGACTCACTATGGGCTCAGGAAAAGTCTTACGATGCTCTTGGTGAAGGACCTTGCAATGGATGAGTTTTCCCACGATAACTCTCGTTGCTAACTAAGTCTTCTCGTGGTCGTACCATGCAGGAATTTTTCTCTTGAAGCCTCTTCTAGATGTTGATGCAACATGGGTCTTGTTAACGTGGCCCAAGTATCGACAATTATGCCCACTATACGTGTGCTTTCGATTGAGCCAATAGAAAATATGTGTACATTTTTAATCGCTTTGAAATGAATATGATAAACATTAAATGTGCCGTCGTAGGAGTGTAAAATGTCACTTTTTGCTCCTTTTGTCAAATGACACTCTTAATTCCCAATGAGTATAAATAGGCCCATTGGAGTTTCATAATATCACGTTGCTTGTTAAGTGTTGAGAGTGTTTTTGAGCCTCCTATGAATTATTACAAAATTCCTTATAGCATTCATGGTGTTTGTTGTGTTCCTTGAAGGACTCCCATGATTCCACATCAGCCAGTTTCTTGTAAAAGTCCCACACTTTTCCTTCGTGGAACATGTTCAACTTCCTTCTCTTTCCTCTTCACAAAATGAAGGTGCAAGTCTAATGGGGACCGCATTGAGTCAAGCTGCTTTTGTTCCCATAACGTCTCTTTCTACTTCAAGCGCTGCCCTACAGGAGACCATGTCACACCTTCGACAAGCCTCATGCAGCAAGTTCCTCATCTATACTAGATCCCTAAAGGAGAATTTTTGAAGATGAATTAAAGTATAGCCCAATAAATTGGTTCCTACAAAATCAGAATTATTTTCATGCTCCCTATTTGCAAACTTATGTGTTTAAGGACTAGGGAGCTCTTTTTGTCACGGATGATAGGAAGCGTTTGCTGGATCACACTCTAGAATCTAAAACTGCATAGGAGAGATTTATTTCCTCGTCAGCCATCCCCCACTTTGGCTTGAAAAGAGGTGAATTACTTTATTCATTTTGCCACATCTTGAATTATATCGCTCATGCTGAAATAATGAACATTAGACGGTGTGGGTTCTTTCCAAGTCGAGTTTTTGGAAAATTCTAAATGATAATAGGATTTATGAAGCCATGTGAAGTTCAGAAGAACCATCCTATCATGGTAGAGCACCTCCACTTACAATTACTACGGTATACAGGGAGATTTCTTCCACACTCGAGGACATGGTAACTGTGATGACCTTATCTGTTTAGGGGATGAGACTGTTGTTCTAGCTGTGAAAACTCCAGAGGATAGGGCTATTATAGATGCCATTCTCTCAGCCTATTCTTATCGAAACACAAGGTCTTGGTTCGATACAAGTGGCAAGCATCCAAGTGAACATAAAGGTTCCCGCATGAAGAGCACTTCTAGTAGTTGGATACGATATTACTGGAAGGGTTATGCCAATACTAAGGAAGGAACATGAGATAGTGTAAATGACCCTATGTTGAAGTACTCTTATTGTCTTGTAGCTTACATTGCAATGTGGTTGCCATAGCACACTTGGAAGGTTTCTCGCAAATAGTATAAGTCCTTACATTTTTCATAACGTAGTGATGCTAAACGTTGTCTGGGGCCTTAAGACCCTCTTTCACATACTTGATCTCATCAAAATAGGCTTAGAACATTCTATTAGGAGGTATGACAATCCCACCCGTGTTTCAATCTCCTGCGAATGCGGCTATATGACTGATATCCTAAGTTTGGGACTACGCTAGTATCTGAAGTTGCTACAGTGTCAACAGAAGGAGGGCCTATAAGTTTATAATTAAATTTACGCATAATATTTAATTAAATATATAGGATCTTAATTTTCATGATATTCATATATTTTGCCTTCTTACATAATATAATCAAGAACACATACCTTAAGCCCTTATCATGAAAATTTGAATGCGAAAGCTACCTCAAAATTATTGTTTTTGAATATTCTCTTTCAACAAAATAAAACCCTTTTGGAAACTAGGGTTTCTTCCTCTTGCTCTGTAAACCTTAATGTATTGTAATTTTTAATGTATCTGAATTGATGGAATTCATTCACTATTTATAGGGAGAAAGAGGACCCAATTTCCTAATTAGTCATTTAATTTCTACCGTCCATCAAAGTAGGATATGGTTAGGAAATTAAATCACAATCTTTTGCCAATATTAACTTTCTAAATAAATCCTTATCAAATTTGAATTCTTATATGCACCACTTTAATTAGGACATTAATTATAGGAATTAAAATATTGATTAGTTCCAAAAGTCTCTCACTTGGTTTGTATAATAATCCTACAATAATAATTTGATATAGGAAATATAAGGCACGCAATAATATTAGAAAATCATCTCAATGGTTTGCCTTAATTAAATAAAACATTGATAAGAGTCATGGCGGTTCCACACTAATTAAGGAACATGGTTCCTTCTATGTACTACACCATCAACGATTTATTTAACAAGGCCTATAAGATAAGTTATCGCTAATGGTCCAATAATGTCCTTTCAGAAGATTATTTCTATCACATTAAATAATTCACATGCATGTAAACAAGATAGAAATTAATAAATTCAGAAAATCTTTAATAGATTTCAAAATGTAATATCAAGTAAACAAGCACTAAGCATTCCACAAACAAATTAATTTATTTTGCTACTCTCAAGACCTATCTTTCAGCATGCTGCATAAATATCTTTAGAGATAGCCCTTTCGTAAGTGGATCTGCTATGTTAAGACTCGTACTAATGTGTTCAATTGACACTCATTGTTTCTGAACTTATTTTTTAACAGATAGGTATTTCAACTCAATGTGCTTGGCCGCTTTAGTATACCTTATTTTTTGCAAAGAAAACTGCTGCAACATTATCACAGTTATTTTCAAGGACTTACAAATAGAATCTATAATTCCTAATCCTAAAATAAAATTTCGTAACCATAATCCATGATTTGTAGTCTCAAAGCAGACAACGAACTCAGCTTCCATGGTGGATGATGCAATAATACTCTAGTTAGCATTTTTCCACGAAATGGGCCCTCCTGCAAGGACGAAAACATAACCAAAAGTGCTATTCCTGCTATCAACATAACCTCCAAAATCTAAGTCTAAATAACCAACCACCTCAAGGTGATCATGTAATAGCCCGGGGACTAACACTGTTTGCAGATATTGTTCGCTTTGGGCCCACCCGCTCACACGGTTTTGTTTCTAACGAGACCCAGCCTGGCGCCCCCAAAAATGCGTCCACAAGGGAGAGGTATCCACGCCATTATAAGGCGTGCTTCATTCCCCTCTCCAACCGATTTGAGATCTCACAATCTACTCTCCTTAAGGCCCAGCGTCCTCGCTGGCACATTGATCCAGCACTGGCTCTGATACCACTGTAACAGTCCGAGGACCAATACCGCTTGTAGATATTGTCTGCTTTGGGCCTACCCGCCCGTAAAGTTTGTTTCCCATGATGCCTAGCCCGGCACCCCCGAAAACGCTTCTACAAGGGAGAGGTATTCACATCCTTATAAGGCGTGTTTTTTTTCTTTCTCCAACCGATGTGGGATCTTACAATCTGTAGCAGCCCGGAGACCAACACCGCTTACAGATATTGTCCGCTTTGGGCCCACCTGCCCGCATGGTTTTATTTCTCGCAAAGCCCAGCCCAGCGCCCCCGAAAACGCATCTACAAGGGAGAGGTATCTACATCCTTATAAGGCATGCTTCGTTCCCCTCTCCAACCGATGTGGGATCTCACAATCTACCCCCCTTAGGGCCCAGCATCCTCACTGACACATCAATTTGGCACCGACTCTGATACCACTGTAATAGTCCGGGGACCAACACCGCTTGCAGATATTGTCCGCTTTGGGCTCACCCACCCGCACGGTTTTGTCTCTCGCGAGGCCTAGCCTGGTGCCCCCGAAAATGCGTCTACAAGAAAGACGTATCCACCCTTATAAGGCGTGCTTCATTCCCCTCTCTAACCGATGTGGGATCTCACAGATCAGCTCTCTTAAATGTAAGCATGTAATCTTTTGTCCCTTACAAGTATCTTGAAACTTTCTTTACAGCTTTCCGATGATTAATTCCTGGATTACTTTGGTACCTACCTAACATCCCAACAGCAAAACTAATATCTGGTCTAATGCAAACCTGTGTATACATCAAACTCCCTACAATAGAAATATAAGGAATATCTTTCATACTTTTATGTTCCAATTCATTTTAGGGATATTAACTTAAGCTAAACTTATCCCTTTTTTGAATTGGAATAACAACGGAACCACAATTCTACATATTAAATCTTTCCAAAACTTTTTTAATGTAGGCTTTCTGAGACAATCCCAACGTGCCACGTGATCTATCTTGGAATATTTCTATTCCTATCACAAAGGATGCATCTTCCATATCTTTCATTTCAAAGTTTTTTGAAAGAAAATTTTTAGTTTCTTGTAGTAAACCAAGATCACTGCTGGCTATAAGTAAGTCATCAACGTATAGTACTAAAAACAAAAATTTACTCCCACTGGTCTTCAGGTATATACACCGATCAACAATGCTTTCCTTAAACCTAAATGATGTAATAGTATCATGAAACTTAAGATACTATTGTTGGGAAGCTTGTTTAAGTCCATATATTGACTTCTCTAACAAACAGACCATGTTTTCCTTTCTTTCTTTTACGAAGCCCTTTGGTTGTACCATATAGATTTCTTCTTCTAAACTCCCATTTAAGAAAGCCGTCTTTACATCCATTTGGTGCAGCTTTAGATCAAAATGAGCTACTAATGGCAAAATGATTCTTAAAGAGTCTTTCTTTGATGCAAGAGAGAATGTCTCATTAAAATAAAAGCCTTCGCGTTGATTAAAACCTTTGGCCACAAGTCTAACTTTATGTCCTTCGATATTGCCATTTGAATCGCATTTGGTTTTAAAAACCTATTTACACCCGACTCTTTTATGTCGCAATTCGACTAACTCCCAGACTTTATTAAATTTCATAGATTTTATCTCATCATTCATGGCATCAATCTATTTAATAAAATCATCACTATTAATGGCTTCCAAATATGTAACCGGATCATTAATATCCCCAACATTATACTCAGATTCTTGTAAGTACACCACGTAGTCATCCAAAATAGCAAGTCTCTTATTTCTAAAAAATCTTCTTAATACTACTTCCTGTGGTGCATTTATGATGGTGTCATTAGATACAGTCTAATTATAGGAATTTTCAGGTTAACATTATTACTAATTGTATCAATATCATTAGGAACAACAGGATTATCATGAATCAAAGGTAAGGGAAATTGTACCCTGACTTCTTGAATGACTGCATCCCTAATTTTACCATTCCTACTAACTTCACCATTTTCAATGAATCTGGCATTTCCAGTTTCAACAATTTTTGTACTATGGTTAGGATAGTAAAATCTATATACTTTTGATT
Organism: Pouteria glomerata; assembly: GCA_035590655.1. NCBI lineage: Eukaryota > Viridiplantae > Streptophyta > Magnoliopsida > Ericales > Sapotaceae > Pouteria > Pouteria glomerata. The sequence goes on along the minus strand of JAVXUM010013328.1, from coordinate 3,404 downwards.
TTTCTGGATACCCAATAAAGAAACAACTACAATAAAAAAACAACTAATTGTTCTTGGATCCAATTTCTTTTCATGTGGATTATAAATTCTTGCTTCTGCTGGGCGACCCTAAACACACAAATTCCTTAAACTAGGTTTCCATTCTTTCCACAATTCAAAAGATGTCTTTGGAATTGCCTTACTAGGAACCTTATTTAAGACATACATAGTAGTTTTGAGAGTATGCATCCTCAAGGATATAGGTAACATTGTATTACTTATCGTACTCCTAACCATATCTATAAGGGTACGATTGCACATTTCGACTACACCATTCTGCTAAGGTTCACCTGGCATTGTGTATTGTGTGTTAATACCTAAACGTTCAAAGAGTTTAGCAAAAGGTCCAAGGCGTTGCCCTGTTTCATCATATCTACCATAAAATTCACCATCATAATCAGATCTAATGATTTTTACCTTTCTACCTAATTGTCTTTTAACCTCAATTATGTATATTTCAACAACATTAACGGACTAAGATTTATCATGCAACAAATATAGGCAGTAATAACTTGAAAAATCATCAATGAAGATAATGAAATATTTTTCTCCACCAAAAGATGGAACATCAAAAGGTCCACATATTTTTGTATATATTATTTCTAGAAGCTGGGTACTTTTTGTGGCTCATTTCTTTGTATGCTTAGTCTGTTTACCTTTAATATAGTCCACACACACCTACCAAAATCAGCCCAATCCAGATTTGGAAGAATTCCTACATTTATTAATCTCTTAATTTTTTTCTTGGATATATGCCCTAATCTTTTATGACACAAATAAAATGAGTATTCATTAGACGAGCCATGTTTAGTTCCAACATTATGATGCAGAGTAATGAGGGATTTAGAGAAAGATGGTTCAAGGTTAATTTGATATAAGCCATTCACCAAAATCCCAGAACCAATAATGCAAGAATTCTTAAATAAAGTAAAAGTTTAATTATTGAATTCAAATGAAAAATCACTAGTGGCAAGTTTTTGACAATGAAATCAAATTACAAGAGATGAAAGGAACATAAAGTGTATCAACTAAATCTAAGCAAAATTCAGAATTCAAAACTAAGACAAAAGGTTCCAATGGCTTCAACTAGGGTTTTTGCTCGATTTCCCATGAAAAGAAAAGTTTCATTTGGTCTTATGGCTCGGGTTGTAAAGTATCCCTGCATCAAGTTTGAAACATGAGCACTCAAACCAGAATCAATCCACCAGGTATTAGAAGGAACATCAATTAAGTTTGATTCGAAACATACTAAAGCCATAAGCTTACTCTTCTTTTTGAACCATGCCTTACGTTTCAAGCAGTCTTTCTGAAAGTGCCCACTCTTTTTACAAAAGTGACACTTCACATTTTTTTCCTTCTTAGAAGCAGATTGATCAGAATCATCTAGTTTGGATTGGCCACACTTAATGCATTTTCCAACTTTCTTCTTTCCTGCTCCTCATTTCACCATCAAATGCGCCATATTCCATTCTATTACTTAATTCTTTCTTCTTTTGGGACCAACATATTTTGCAGCTCATTTACATCCCACTTGATTTGAAAAGGTCCATATTCTGGAGGTAAAGAGTTTAGGACAAATTGGATGAGAAAAGACTCATCCACCATCATGCCTAAGGTCTTTAATTTTGTAGCCAGATTGGTCATCTCAATAATATGTTCATTCATGGTATGGAGTACCATCAAAACGTGTAGTGGTTAGTTCAGCCATAAACTTTCTAGTAAGTGATTTATCAGCTAATCGAAAACGTTCCTTAACATTATTGAGATACTTCTTAACATTTTTTTATCTCAGGGAGAGATGTTTTAATGTTTACAGCAATAGCCATGCGCAAAAACATTAGGTTTAGTTTGTTGGATCCAGACCATGCCGTATGAGTGGCCCCTTCTCAATCTCACTGCTTTCATCAATAACAACAAGTTCATCAACAATAAGACATATATCAAGGTCTAGAACCCCTAAACTAAACTAGATTTGCTCATGCCACTCAGAGAAATTAGTATCATCAAATTTAGGAATATTTGAGGCTTGAGAATGAAGTGCAACAGGATTTGTAACTGCAATTTTATTAAATATGCTCATATATTAATTTTATTTATAACAACACATTAATAACAATTATGCAAGGGAATAATTAGTTGTTGATATTTAAGAATATTTAATTGATGATAAATTAAAAAAAAATATGTGGCATCTGTGGATGTCCAATATTTTTCTAAAATAATTTATCACCCTTATAACAACTATTCAATTAATATAATTAGATTTGTGGATAACCAAATTATATAATTGAATAAACAATAATAAAATATCAACAACTCAATACTCACTAACATATTTGAACCTGTAGGTAACCAAAATATAGATGAAATGAATAAAACTTTAGTAATCTAATATTAATAACAACATATTAAAAAAAAATACTATGGTGAATATTTAATCTAATCCTAATATGAATATTAGAACTAAGTATAAAATATAGATGAAATGAATAAAACTTTAGTAATCTAATATTCATAACAACAGATTAAAAAAAAAATACTATGGTGAATATTTAATCTAATCCTAATATGAATATTAGAACTAAGTATAACAATAAATTTAATATTCATAATAATGGAATGGAGCAATGTGATGAACATCAAATTATTCATAACATGAATATTAAAAGAAAATATTAGCAACCTAATATTCATTACCATACTTGGGCCTATGGGCAACCAAAACATATATGGTATGAATAAAAATTTAGTAATCTAATATTCATAACAACAAATTAAAAGCACTATAGTGAATATTTAACCTAATCTTAATATGAATATTAGAATTAAATATAACTATAAAAATTAATATTCATAATAATAGACTGAAACATTATGGTGAACACCAAACTATTCGTAATGATATTAGAATCAATAATAATGGCTAAAATAATTAATTTATTTAATTTAATCATTAAACATAAAAGAATTTTTTTTTTTTTTAAATAATCAACCAAACCATACCAACATGCCTAATAAAACAAAAGACAAATGTAATACATTTATGTGCCAATGCTTCATGTCTAGTGTAAGCACCACAATCAAGTTACATATTATTTTTGAACAAATAATTGGTTTCTCACTTTGCTACTGATGCTGGCCTTTTGTCTTAAGTGCATAACAATATTAATCAATAAAATTGAACTCATTAGCAGAATATATAATAGGTACGGCTTGTAACAAATCAAACATAAGATGCTAATTTTTTTTTTTTTTGAAGGGAAGAGAGAGTGAAAGACCACAACCAAATATTGCTCAATAGTTTATATAGCCATAACAGATAAAAAACAATTCCCATATATATTTTATGCTTAGGAATTTTGATT
>JAVXUM010013295.1:0-10068 GCA_035590655.1 Pouteria glomerata | reverse complement strand
ACTATGTAACCGTTGTGCTAGCTCTGATAGTTGGGACCGTGTTTGCATGTTGTGAATGTCTTACACTCACTCCCTGGATCCCCGGACTCGAGACGTGACACAACAAAAATAGGAAAGACTTTGTTCTCTATCCCCTAATCCATTAAACACTTGTAAATTACATCAGCCACATCAACCCCACGACGAGGAGGTGGCACATGTCGGAAACTAAGCACATGCTTTTGTAGCATCCATTCAGAGTTAATGAAGTGGCCTATAATAACCATGTAGCCAATCTTCTGATTCTGTGACTTCCACATATTCGTGGTTAAACTAATTTTACTAATGCCCTTTAGCAACAGTTTTAACATATTCTTCTCAACTTCATAAATTGCCATGCTATCGGTTTTAAGACTCTTACGAGAAATCTTCTCAAACTCAAGATTTGCAACATTCATCACAAAATTGAAACCATGCTCCTCAATAACATTGAATGGATGTTCATGCATGAGAATCCGATGACCTACTGCCTCTCTCATCCGTGAGTGATCATACTTTCCACCAAATTGTATAAGAGGGAGACCCATTAACCTTTCATCCACATTTAATCTTACTGGTTGGAAGTTCAATGTTTAATATTTTTTTTGCTCTAATTTTCTTGTCACACATGACTCCAAATGTCGTTTCAAATGAGTTGTTGCCCTACTCATACTCGTTAATAATTTAGTTTTATAATGTATACATTGAGCCTTTTTCATCCCATTAGAAAGTTCAATTTCCTTGAACTCCAACCAAAGAGTAGATTCTTTTTTGTCTTTTTGCCCTAGTCATCACTTGTGGTTCTTCAACTCAAGTTTTCTTATCTCAATGAGAATGATCAATCTCAATAGTCTCATTGTTTGGAGTAGGAAAAGAAAAAACACAAGTGTTTTGTTCAGATTGTGGGGGTTCTCCAAATGGAGACGACATTCCTATTAAAGTTAAGCAATAAAATAAATTTGGAGATCCAAAAAATTTTGCAAGATTTTAAGCCTTTAGTAATATAAATATTTGTATACTAATGTAAATATATTTATCAAAAGCCATGAGTTTATTCCTATTAGGCTATTACAATATGGCAGAGACCAAAATACAAACAAAATGGTTTGAAGGTTAGATATCAAAACAATAAGCACATAGGAAGTACTAATGCAATTATGTAAACAATTTAAAGTGTCTAAATAGGTTATAGAGACTGGATATATGCATGGAAAACCATATAAGCTTAAAAAAATTGGCTTTGTTGAATTCTTGGAGATCCTTTGGTGTTCGTTACAGGTATGGAAAACCATATAAGCTTAAAAAAATAAACTAGCCTCTATTATAATGAAGCTCAACGGCACTATAATATAGCAATAAGTAGCAATTCTTGTACTTTGCTAAACTAGATGAAGAATTATATTTTCCCCAAATTAATCTTGCACTTTATTCCATGATTGAAGATAAAATCAATAGACCATTGGAATACTAAAGAAGAAAACACCAAAGCTCCGAGAGTATCTAATTGTACTAATAATTTTCATACTAAAAATTGACATATAATATTTACAATTCAGAATTTTAGATAAAACATATCATCACACCTAAGATTCAGATCTAGAGTCGTGAGGAAACACTGTAAATGAACAAAAAAAAGTATCCAATGAAGATCTGAAATATATATATACACATAGATGGCATATCTAGATAATAAGGGGTTCATTTTTTTTTTCAAAAAATGAAAACTAAAAGCTGGCATAAATAAAAAATTCTCAGTACACATTGCAAAGGCAGAACTCTTAAGTTTCCAGTAATAGATACCCCAAATAATGACATAGCAATAGACTGGAACTCAAATGCCAATGGCCAAGACAACAAAATAGAAACATGTTCTTCAATTTTGAGATCAAAAAATTATTCTTAGAGAACTGTAGTAAGATCTCTTAAACCAACACAAATAACGTTGAGATTATCAACCTACGTTCTAGGGGTTTGTTTCTTACCTTTAAGGAAATTGCGTAACAAGTGTGTGGTCTAGTACTGACAAAAGAGACATTTGAGAAAGAAAATAAGAGCAGATGCAGACGAAAAATTGAAGACGGAGGTATTGGCGTGCCGATGCTTCGATCCAAAAACTAGGGTTTTCTTTCGAGTAGAACTAACAAAATCTGAACTTTCAGATTAAGTTTGTCCGTTGCCGACTTTGTCAGTTTGTCCAAGTAAAGTGAAGTGAAGGGGGTTTTTTAGTTTTAACGCTCGAAGAAAAACAATGTAATTTCATTACTATTCGAACAATCTTGTGAGCCTTACGAGCCGAGCCATATTAACTCAATGTTAGCTCGATTTGTTATCAAGCCTTAAGCCAAGCTTGAATTCGGCTCGAATATCAAACGAGCCAAGCTCAAATCAAGCTTTTACCGAGCCAAGCTCAAATAGCTCGATAAAAGCTCGGCTCATTTCTATCCCTACATCCAATACTCAGGGATGAACTCATGTATGAGTTGTCTTAGATTGTAATCTAGGTGAGTTTAATTTTTTTTTAATTTGAAAAATATTTTTTTTAAATTTCATCTGCTCTAAATTTTTGTTCCCAATCCATTTCTCCTTTAAACCCTTTAGTCATCTTATGTTTATCTTAAATTTTTATAACCTAACTCTTTTTATTTTTAAATCCCTTGTTCAATTAAGATAAATTTTAAATCCTGAGTTTACCCTTACCAATACTGAACACAAATCTTAAAAATTATTGTGTTTTCTTAAAAAATTGACATTATCTAGATTGGTAATGCTACATGACATAAGAAAAAAAATATTTAAAAAATGCCACAATAATATTCAAGTTCACGCAACTCAATTCAACTAAATAAAATTTTAAAATCAAACTAGTTGAAATCGATTATATGAACAAATTTCTCTCTATTCATTCCATAACTAGAATCGAGTGACTATTATTGAAAAAAATAAAATACAATTTATTTATAAATTTTTTATTGTCATATGATTCTAGTCAGGGACGAGGCCCATGTAAGATCAGAGGTTACTGTGGTCCCCAGGTTCGAAAGATGCTTAACTTATGTATTATATTTTAACTCTTAAAAACTTTTTACATGTCGATGGCCTCCTTCTTAAATGATACTTGCTACTGTTAATGAATAATAAGGGTACTAATGATTTGCGTTTTATTTTATTTTATTTTTTCACTTTTCTTTTTTGGCTATTAAATTTACAAAGGACGTGTAAATCTAATTTTTCTATCTTGTAAATAGAAACTTAGTGCACCTTAATATATTCCTGAGTATTGATTTAAAAATAAAATAATAAAAAATAAAATAATAAAAGAAAAAGAAAAAAACTTTTGAGTTTCTAAGTTTTTGTTGTTGGAAAAATTAATAATTCAACATGTGGGGCCACAAATGTAATTTTTTAAATGTGCAATGCTATATTAAAGTTTAGCCAATTAATTGTGATCTATAAAGTTTAATTTTGAGCTATTGGGTATTTTATTATCATGGAATTAATGTGTAGAGACCGGATTGGTATTTCTAAGTTGATGAGAGGTAAATTTGGAAATACTAAAAGTAGGGTAACTGAGGGTTTTCAGTTATATATAGGTCATAGTCCCTAAAAGAACGTAGGGTCTTCTGATCTCTCTGTATCCCCATCAACAAAGAAAATCATAAGGAACTACGTATCTTTTGAAAGATTATAACATGTTCAATTAATCAAAATAATAGATTCAGATACATTTCCGCTATTCGTATTCTTTATTTTCTCTTTGAATTGAGATGAAAATTTAGAAATCATGTTTGATTCATGATATTTGGACAAAATCGTGACCTGTACATGTTCTTTTAAGTTTTAATAATTTTCTACAAGTGGTATCAGAGCCATCCCATGCTTGATTCATAGAGAATTGATGAATTTTGAAGATTTTGGAGATTGGTTTTTGGTTTTTGAAATTTTGAAATTTTGGATAATTTGGTCATTTTTTTTTTTTTTTTTGGTTATTGTTATGATATTTGATGTGTTTTTAATGCCTGAATTTTGAAGATTTTGGAGATTGGTTTTCGGTTTTCGAACTTCTGAAATTTTGGGTTATTTGGTTTTTTTTTTTTTTTTGGTATGGTATTTGGTGCGTTTTTAATGCCTGAATTTACATGTACAAGCACATAATTTTTTGGTCATTCCGCTGCCGCAATCTTTTTACTTCATTGTTGATTATTGATAAGTAACACCTTATTTTGTCAATAAGAATTTATTTGCACCAAAAAAAAAAAAAAAAAAAAAAGACCTAGCAAATCAATAATCAACAATGGCGGGCCGGAGCTATTGGCGCTGCACGAGCATGTCTCCATTGATTCATTCCCGAGCAAATCAATTTAGGATGCTATACAGTTAGGCATCATTAGGAATAATTTTTTTTTAATGAAATTTTTTAATTCATGTACATCTTATGAATTTAAATGATAGAGAAACCGTGATTTTTGGGTTCTTGGATCCAAGATTGCTTTCCCAGCGAAGGCATGCTATACCAATTAATTTAATTTAATTCAATTTAATTTACTATTTATTTTTTTGAGATTATGATGATAAAAAAAATAATTGATTAAGGAATGAATCATAAATTCAAATAATGATATATTATTTATTTTTTTATTTGCCTAATATTCTAAATAGGCCAGTTGACACAACATGCCACCAAAGTGATCTCTCCTGTGAAGATTAGTTTATCGAGAATAATTAGATAGTCGTGTGTGTGTATATTTATTTATATGGGTATTGACTGGCCTAAAGGAAAGTTAATATTTGGCTGAATTACATACACACTTGTGGTGGTAAATATGTGATAAGTATTAGATTTCCATGTGAATAGTAAGTCAATCTAAAGATGGGCTTATTATTTGACAGGAGTTATTGTCAATATTTAATCACCATAACAAGAGTACTACTTATAATTAATATTACTGTCTAAAGACTTGATATTAATATTATGCTGGGTATCTTAAGATGGACTTATCATTATTTGAATTTATTGATTTTAATTATGGTTATTAATATGAGCATGATTTTTTATTTGGTTATTTTATTCTATATACCGCTAATATGTCTGCTACTACTATATCTGCCAATATAAATTCAATCCCGATACTGAATGGAACAAACTTCAAGGATTGGAAAGAGAACATATTAATTATTCTTGGCTGCATGGATCTAGAGCTTGCGCTTAGGGTTGAGTAACCTCGTTTCTCTTATGGATGAAAGTTCACCTAATGATAGGAGGAACTTTGAGAAATAAGATCGGTCAAATCGCATAAGTCTTATGATCATTAAGAGTGGCATTCCAGAAATCTTTAGGGGCGCAGTATCCAAAGGGATAACTAATGCTAAGGAGTTCCTTGTCGAAATTGAGAAGTGATTTGTGAAAAACGATAAGGCTGAAACAAGCACGCTTTTGCAAAGCTTGATTTCAATGAAGTATAAAGGCAAGGGGAACATAAGGGAGTACATCTGGAGATGTCTCACATTACTTCAAAATTTAAGGGACTAAAGCTTGAGCTGTTAGATGACTTACTCGTGCATTTGGTGTTGATGTCACTTCCTGCACAATTCAATCACTTTATGGTCAGTCATAACTACCAAAAAGAGAAATGGTCTTTAAAAGAGCTTATCTCATATTGTGTGCAAGAGGAAGAAATGTTGAAGTAAGACAGGACTGAAAGTGTTCACTTGGCAAGTACCTCTAAAGATAAGGGCAAGAAAAGAAAGAAAGAATATGAATCTGCTACTAAGGGTCCAACACGAAAGAAACAATACCAAAACAATGAAAGCTATTTTTTTTGTAATAAGCCTGGATATGTGAAGAAAGATTATGCCAAATATCACACTTGGCATGCAAAGAAAAGTGCAATTCTTGTTTTGGTCTGTTTTGAGACTTTTAGCTTCAGTACCTAGAAACACTTTGTGGTTAGATTCTAGTGCTACTACTCATATAAGTGTTTTTATGCAGGGTTGTCTGAGCTACCGAAAGCCAAATAAAGGTGAAAGATACATCTTTGTGGGTGGTGGCAAATCAGTGGAAGTTAATATAATAGGCACTTTTAGGTTATTATTAGGAACTGGTTATTATTTAGATTTGAAAGACACTTTTGTTGTACCATCTTTTAGACGAAATTTGGTTTCTACTTCCTTATTGGATAAATCTGTATATTATTGTTCATTTGAAAACAATCAATTTAGTCTTTCATTAAATTCAAATGCTATTGGCACTGGTTCATTATGTACATATGATAACCTATATTTGCTTGATACTGTTATGTCATATCATGAAATCTTGCGTGTGAAATCACGTGGTACTAAACGCAAATTAAATAAGAAAAATTCAACATCATTATGGCACAAATGATTAGTTTATATCTCAACAGATAGAATTGGGAGACTTGTTTCTGATGGCATTTTGGATTCTCTTGATTTTTCAAACTTTGATGTTTGTGTTAATTGTATCAAGGGAAAACAGACCACAACTAAGAGATTAAGTGCCAACCGAACTTCAGAAGTCTTAGAACTGATACATACGGATATTTGTGGACTATTTCCTATAGCTTCTTAGAATGGTCAACAATATTTCATATCGTTCATAGACGATTACTTACGCTATGAGTACTTATATCTCATTCATGAGAAATCTCAGTCACTAGACATGTTCAAAACTTATGAAGCTAAAGTTGAGAATCAACTCAACAAAAGAATTAACTATGTCAGGTCTGATCGTCGTAGTGAGTACTAAAATAGATATGATGGTTCAAGAGAGCAACGTCCAGGACCATTTGCTAAATTCATAGAGAAATGTAGAATTGTTTCACAGTACACCATGCCAGGGTCCCCTAACATAAATGGTATAGTTGAAAGACGAAACAGAACTCTAAAAGATATAGTAAGAAGTATGATTAGTCATTCCACCTTACTAGAATCACTCTGGGGAGAAGCAATAAAGACTGCAGAGTATATTCTTAACAGAGTACCAAATAAAGCAGCCGCCAAAACACTTTATGAGTTTTAGACAGGCAAAAAGCCTAGTTTAAAGCATTTTCACATTTAGGAATGTCCAGCTGAGGCAAGGCCTTATAGGCCATATGAAAAGAAATTAGACTCCCAAACAGTGAGCAGTTACTTTATTAGTTATTCTGAGCGATCTAGAGGCTACAAATTTTATGATCCCACACTCAGGTCAATTTTTGAAACAGGAACCGCAACATTTTTTGAGGATGATGATTTTGGGGGTAGAAATAAGGTTAGAGACATTGTTTTTGAGGAGGAATTAGTTTCGATTTTGACTAGTGTTTATGATAACGTACAGACTTCTATGCCTGTCATTGATCAAGAAGGAAAACAGGAACCTCAACAAGATAATGTTACACAATCTCCCATTCAAAATGAGGTAATTATTCCAGAAAAACAATCAACAACCTCAAAAACTAAGGAGATCCACAAGAGAAAGGAGAAGTGTTATCCTAGATGATTATATAGTATTTCTCCAAGAACAAGATAAAAGATCTTGGTGATGCCTCTTTTGTATTAAGAATTCAGATACATCGAGATCGTTCTCGAGGTACTCTTAGATTATCACAAAATAGCTATCTCAATAAGGTGCTTAAAAGATTTGGTGTGCAAGATTGTAAACCAGACGACACCTCTGTTACTAAAGGAGACAAACTTAGTCTCAATCAGTGCCCTAAAAATGACCTTGAAATTAAGGAGATGCAGAAGATTCCTTATGCGTCAGTTGTTGGGAGTTTAATGTACGCTCAAGTTTGTACACGTCCGGACGTAGCATTCATTGTTGGAATGCTAAGTAGATATTTAAGCAACCCTGGTGTAGACCATTAGAAAGCAGCTAAACGGGTTATGAGGTACTTACAGAGAACAAAAGATACATGCTCACATATAGAAGATCAGATCAATTGGAGATAATAGGGTATTTCGACTCGGATTATGCTGGATGCTAAGACAGTAGGGGGTCTACTTCAAGTTACATTTGTCTGCTGGCTAGAGGAGCTGTTTCTTGGAAGAGTGTAAAGTAAACGCTCATAGCATCCTCCACCATGGAAGCAGAATTTGTGGGATGTTACGAAGCATCTAACCACGAAATATGGTTATGGAATTTTGTCATTGGGTTGCGCATTGTGAAGGACATAGAAAGACCACTTAAGAAATATTATGATAATAAATCAACAATTCTATATTCCAACAACAACATGAGCTCATCTAAGTCAAAGATATTGACATAAAGTTCCTGGTTGTTAAGGAAAGAGTACAGAGTGGACAGATTTTCATACAACACACTGGGACAAACTCCATGATTACGGATCCGCTTACTAAGGGATTACCACCCAAGGTCTTTCATGAACACACTACTCATATGAGTGTTGTATTGTGTGAGGATATCATGATTTAGTAGGAGTTTGCGTATGTTTGGTTTTGGAAACATTCATGTTTTTGGATATTTTATATACAGAAATATAGTATTCAACTTATTTCACTCTATTATACTTATGTTTAATATTGATTTTACCAAGGATTCAAATAGGACTAGTTGAAAATAGACATGTTTGGATCATATTACATGTAAATTATATGCTATGTGATACCCTCACCTTTAGTATGAATGGAATTTATGATGAGAAGAGAATGTGTTAATGTGGTTAACGATTATGTTATGCATGTTGGTTTAAGTGTTGAGAATTGGAGTGCATAAATTTGCTTGTGCTAGTTTGTAGTTGAATGGGCATGTGAGACTCTAAGGGTGGCCGGCTAGATGAGGTAGGATGGAGAAAGTTTGTTTGCTTTCAGGAAAGCAAAAGAAATGAGAATGGAAGAGAGGAGCCGGCCATGGTATGGCATTGGCACCAACCTTGACTCTTTAACCTCCACATAGGACTATTTATATATATATTAATGTGAGAAGGTTGGGAGAAAAAGCATGGCCAGCCAAGTCACTTAGTGGCCTCCCATTTTATTTGTTTTATTGTTTTATGCAAATCAAGATTGCATTTAATATGGTGAGATCCTCTAAGTTAATGCATGGAGACTTTTATACTTATATACATATATATATATATAGATGAATGAGTAGAGAATGATGCTTGGTCGGCCACCTTGATTGAGTATAGATATATTTATTTATATATAATGGTTGTTGGAGATATTTAATTTATCAATATCCACCAAAGAGAGAAAGAAACCATTGAGAAAAGAAAACCTTCGGCCATTAGAGAGTTAGAGGAGAAAAATTAAAAGAAAAGAGAAAGAAGAAGAAAGAAAAAAGAAGATCAAGAAGGACAGTGAAGAAGAGAAGCAAGAGGAAGAAGAAGTTAAGAAAAGGCTAAGTTCTTGAAGCTCTTTTGCTTTTGGAGCCATATTGGAGAGGGGAGAAACAATCTTGAAGCCCTTGAAGGTCTTGAAGTGGAGGAGAGACTGAAGCTTGAAATTGAGGTAGGGAACTCCTCCTAACATAATTCTTATGTTTTCTTCTTCTCCTTTGCATTCCAGTAGTTGTGGTAGAAAAGTAGAGGAAACCCTGACATGTTGTGGAAAACAAATCAAAATCGTGGAACCTAGCTAGGATAAGTGTGAGTGATTAAGTTGAATTGTGTGGGTTGAGTGATGGGAGGAGAGGGAAGAAATCCCTGAAAATTTTGGGTTAGGAGGGTCTTGAAAAATGTAAAAATGGATGAAAAAGGGTAATTGTTGTACAAAAATGAATAAGAGTGGAAGATGGAAGTGAGACCAAAAGTTTAGCAAAGTCTGGAAAAACCCCATCCTCGGTGGCCGCACGCCTATGAAATAGGCCATGTGCCCGAGCTATGGTATGCCAAAACAGGCCCTCGGCGAGCGCCCGCCTAAGAAGCAGGGCGTGCGCCCTAGACCTTGGTTAAATTATAGTCTGGCTGCATGGTTTTATGGCAGCTCATATATTGCATAGGTTGTCTATTAGGTATGTTGACCCAAGGTTTATAAATTTAGTTTTATAATTAATTTTGATGATAACAAACATTGAATTAAATTTTCACAATT
>JAVXUM010013173.1:0-10073 GCA_035590655.1 Pouteria glomerata | reverse complement strand
GTCTTAAGCATATTGATGGATTAAAACACCCTAATTATTCTCACATTTATGTATAATATAGATATAGATATATATTAAAGACAAGATAATTTCCAATGAATTTAGAGTTTCATGATCCAAAATATATTATTTAATATTGCAACTAGTTTTCTTTTTAAATATTGTATACTTCCTGGAACACGTCTTTCATCGTCACTATGACAAACATGAGAAGAAAAAGAATCAAAAGAACTCCTGGGATCAGTCAAGTTGGCTAGTAGATATGCTTCTCACATAGACGACTCGGGTTCAAATCTTGTGACTTACTCGGTGCATAGTTAAAGGGGTTAGTTATGTATCTCTTGATTTATCCATCGATTACGCAGACTGTTGAGATTTACAATAAACTGATTACTAAAAAGAAAAAAAGAGAATCAAAAGAAGCAAAAAATATGTAAGTCAATTTGTGGTAGAATCATTAGATGGCAAAAAATTGTAGTTTTATTAACAGGCTTAACCATAATTATATATTCATAATTTACATGAACAAGAATACTTGCATAAGATTATAACAAGTTCCTGACTTTGATATGAATTACAAGAGTGTAGAAATAATATGAAATTTACAAAAAATGAGAAATTATATTTTGAATCAGGTCAATAAATAGATCTAACCATCCCTTCATATACACTTGAAAAAAAAAATATCAGAACTAAATTGAATTTACAAAATTTTAAAATCTAAATGTCTCTTACTAAGATAATGGACAAATGTCCCCTACTTGTTTATATTGAATTCTTTGACATATTAGATGTGTTTAGAGTTGTATAGATATGTAACAGTTAATATCTTGTGCTTTGTGTTGTGAGAAAAAAAATTAAATTTTATAATCTTATAATTTATATTTATAGAGATTTATAAAATTTTATATTTTTTTATTTAACGTCAAGCAGTGCCATTGTTTTACAACATTCTACCTCTTTTTTACTAAAAGTAAATTCCCTGTGGTTACTTTCTTTCGTGTGTCTACCTTCTGTGGTTGAGACTAAAAATATTGTGCCCAACTTATAGTGTTACTTGAATTTAACATCCCATCATGTTCTTTTTTTTTTTTTTTTCAATCCCTATCATATTGATGTTACAAGTCACAAATTTAAAATCCCATCACATTATTTGCATTATGATAAGTGACACCATTCGCTTATGATAAAGAATATTTTGGATATAAATTATAATTATTCTTAATTTCTCAAATCTAGTGCATTTTTCCTTTTATTTTTTAATACAAGCCAAACATGATAGGTAATTTTAAATTACTTCCCTCTTCTTTTTCACTTGAAAAATCCTTACTCAAATACACACTCAAAGCAACAATTTTTCATAACCAAGTTTAGAATATATGCATGTGTGTATATAGATATATGATAGGGATGCAATTATCGAAGCACATTGTTGCCATCAAATCAAGAATATCTAAAGCATTCAACAATAAGTAAGAACAGAATGCACTTTGGTTATTAACTTCAAGAAAACATTACCATTGTACATAACTTGGAAGCAGCTCAAAACCTAACAAGCAAAGCAACCACCATTTTACGTCATAACTAAACATAATATATAAGCCTGCCTAATATCTTAATGGCATACATTGACATGAGTAAACCTAGTTTCGTGTTTAACAGGGTGTTCTGAACAAATACTGCCTGCAATGGAGCTCTTATTTCGTAAGAAGAAATCTTGGATTGTCCATACCTGCAAAAACCAACTAAATATTAGCCTAAACCAGATGAGAATTATGTGCAGAATCTGATATTAACATTTGAATATCATGAGGTTCAAAATGATAACTTCTGCATCAACTTTTATTCTAATGCCAGGACAAAATAAAACACAGTTTATATGAATAAAATGTATACCCTCACATGTGTAATATACATATAATATATTTTCATGTGCGAGAAGATGGAGAATAAGGGTAGCAGGCCATTTGATCGTGCTTGAGGGGAAGAGAAGTACATAGAAGTAAGCAGGCAGACGTGGCTCACCAGCCTAGGAAACCTTAATTAGAGAAATGACAATATAAGTGATATTCACAGTATCTAAGCTTAAGTGAAGATGAGACAGAGATCAGACTCACATTGTACACGTTGCAAATGTAAAATGTAATAGTGCCTAAGGAAACAAAGGCATGTAATTAAGCCCTGTGTTCTCTGGGATTCCCATCATCAAGTTAAGATTCTGCAGAGCTTGACCAGATGCTCCCTTCACAAGATTATCAATCTGCAATAAAAAAATCTTTAGAGCTTAGCCGTTAAAAATAATACCACAAGTCCGTGAAAAGAAAAAATGTGTAAATATAGGAAAGTAAAACATACGACGGAGATTATTATTGCTCTTCCAGGAATTCGATCGGGAAAGACATTCATAATGCAGTAATTGGATCCACGAACATGCCGAGTATGAGGAGCTTCTTTTTCTTTTCCCAAAAATACAAACTCTTCATTCTGTACAAAGAAAAAAAAAATGAAGAAACGCGATAATAAGTTTATACATCACCCTTCAAAGTACACAAGCATTGCTAAAGTAAGGAAGCAGTCTATGCACCACAGTGCACTTGTGCATAGTTATCAAAACCGACCCCGATATCTAGCCAGTGAAGACATCACCACAAATTTTATTATTATTTATAGATTTAAATAAATCATATGTTAAATTTGTCATGAAATTTGGAACAAAAGTCATGCTTCAATGATCAAGGAGGCAGGCTACGATGTACATTGTGAGGCTTCAAAACTTGTAATGCTTAACTTCGAAGATATTTTTACAGGTCAACGCAGAAGTCAATGGTTTCCTAGCCAGTTAATCCAATTGCTAGAACCAAACCGGTGAACCTACCGGTTTCCGATTGGACCAGTCCAACTGGCATGGCCAGTCTGGTTTTGAAAACACTTACTCGTGTACAGTGAAAATGGCATCTATATACTGATGTCAATTGAAGTTAATATTGACCTGTAAAACCACCTTACTAAATCCCATTCAAAATATAGTCCAGCCAATTAAAATTCCGTGGGAGTAACT
Organism: Pouteria glomerata; assembly: GCA_035590655.1. NCBI lineage: Eukaryota > Viridiplantae > Streptophyta > Magnoliopsida > Ericales > Sapotaceae > Pouteria > Pouteria glomerata. The sequence goes on along the minus strand of JAVXUM010013173.1, from coordinate 7,015 downwards.
AGAAGATCTCCAGAGCCATGAAGTAGAGCAATGATGCAGGTAGCTAGAGGAAACATACTCCACTTGTACTCTTCTCTATCCCTCACTTAAAAAAAAAAAAAAAAAAAAAAAAAACCGCCAAGCTCAATCCTGAGGTTATTGGGCCAGTGATGCTCAGTAATGGATTTGATTAACATTCGAATAAAGCAATAAGGAATGATCTGATCACAATATGGATAATATACCTCGTAGAAGTTCATCAAATGTTGGTATAGATCCTCAACTGATGCTCCTGGAGCCAATTCCACATATATGGTTGATTGCATACCACGACTCTATAAGAAAGCATTGTTAGTGAAAATAAAAATAGGGATATTAAACTATTCTTATGTTCAATCATAACTTTACCATTGGCATTAAGTGAGGAGTGAAACTGACAGTCACTTCTGAATTTGCAGCCTCAGATAATCCCTGTTCAATTTCTGGCACTGAAAATCACCAATAGAAGCCAGATTAATGCTACAAATAATGGCACACAGCTGCTTAGGTTTTCAAGTCACTGAACACCTCAACTACCAACTAAAACTCTCAAGTCTCAACAGCATCAAATCTTAGTATAGATCCCAAAAAGGAAAAGATACTATAAGTGGATAAAAGAAGGCAGCTCAAAGTAAAGCAATTAAAGCAATGAGACAATTAAAACAAAGTACAAGCTCCTGTAAATCTCCCATGGCAAATAACAAACATTTGCCAAATCGTTCCTTTTATTTAAGTTCCAGGTTAAAGTGAAACAAGGCAGTAAAGCATCATCAGACACTTGCCAGGTCCTACAAAATTGCTTTTTTACATCAAAATGACTTGGCCGAGGAAAAAAGCTTACCATGCCGATGACCAGTAATACCATAAGAATGAATTCCTTCAGCTATTTCAGTGTATAAATTTGCCTCTTTGGCACCACGTCCTGCATAATGTACCACCTATTAGAAGCGACTCCAGCATTGCTACAAGTGGCATTGAGAACATTTTTGTTAATGCACGTGGAAAAGTTTTAACCTGCTCCACTCACACCAGATTTTGAGTCAATAATAATATTTTTAGTTTTAATGAGATTAGCCTGCAATCAAAAGGCAAACAGGAAAGAACAACGCATTAGATGTGATTAATGACAAGAAGAAACCACATAGATTTATGTATTCCAGAAGTAACATTCTACCCCAAATGGCCAGCGCAAGGCCAAGTCCAGAAAATGTTCTGCCTATTTGCAAAAGATTTCCATAACATGTACATCACAAATGCTTTCAACATCCAGCTAAGCAGATTCTCAAACTAGTAACTGAATCATATGTTGTATAAACCAAACTAAGCATTTTCCCACTAGGTGGGGTGAATCATGTGTTGCATGAAGTCATATTTTTTCTTATTGATTAAAAAAGCGTTTCATAAAAAATATAAGTAAAAAAGAGAATTTTAGTAGTTTTCAATCAAGGGCTGATCTTGAGGTACAAGCATGTCTTTTATTTCCAGAAGTATGAATCCAGATTCCCGAAAGATGGAAAATTCCTTCGTGTGCGTGCACCTCAGTGCCCATGGTATAAAATTAAGAATAAAATAGCCAAAAGAAATAAGCATTTCCACAACGGCAAAAGCAATAAACTATTTAACAGGCCAATTCGACGAATTCACTGTATTTCTGAGCCATCAATATTTTCATCTAATCTAATGCATAGGAATGAACTAGTTATCAAAGTCAAATCCTTGAGAGGCAGAAAAGCCGTTTAAAACATTACTCTTTTGCAACTTATACATGCCATTTTCTGCCTCAGCACATGAGTACATATCGTTGGAAGTAGGAACAGTTCTTAACTTTATTGCTTTAAACATAAAATCAATTCACTACAAAGTGTAAGCAAATTTCATTTTTTTTCTTTAAATCTCACAATCACAAAATGAAGATAATGAAGAAATATTCTATTTACTTTTGTGAAGATAATAAAGAAATAGTCCAATTACTTAAAAAAATAAATAAATAAAGGGACAAAATACATTTTTACCTTCTCTAGACTCCATAGAGACAGAGTTGAAGGACCAGTAAATACATCTCACCTTCCTTCCTTTTTTATGCCATTTAAAGTTGTCGTTGATTGTTTACCATTTTATTGGATTCAAGGTTTCAAATTTCCATTCTGTCACAATAATCTGATACTATTACTAAGTAAGTAGCCTTAGTTTCAGAAACACAGTGGCATTTCATTATTTCTTTATTTGTACATTAATGAGAAGAATCCATTGGAGACCAAGAAAAAAGCAGAAGGGCAAAAAAGCAAAAAAGGCCTTGGGGTCTTGAAATTTTTCCCAAGAAGGTGAATAATTTTCATGTTACCTATCATTGTTTGTGAGTTAAGAAAGTATGGTTCCTTTCCCTCTAATGTTTTTCCTTTTTTCTTGGTAAGTTTTCCCTCTAATGTTTCTGAATAAGTTCATATTTTCATTTAATAGTTTGTATTCTATTTAGTTATTTGTCTTTGGTATTTCTTCCTTAAAGCAATTTAGAAACTTTCGAAGTACAAAACTTGGGGGATTTATGCAGTTATAGGATGATTAATAATTTTTACAACCATTTTGCTTATAAATTTAGATCCATTAGTTTCAAGTTTTGTTTTTGATTTTCGTTTTCAATCCCTTGTTTTTCTCTAGTCTCTATAAGTGTTTTCATAATTAGGTTCGATATTGTTTATCTTGTGGCATTTCTTATGTCTTTAGAAAATTTCCAAATCATCTAAATTGGGTTTCCTTTTCTTTTGTTTGTTCGCGGAAAATACGTGTGTGTGTTTTGACTTGAGTTACTTCAAGTGTTACTCATTTGAGTTCTGACTATATTATACATGTGGGGGGACCAGATCTAGAGAGTTCTAGTTTTCCAGGAATAATGTTGATCGTAAACTATGGTGGAGTCACAGAGTCCCATGGAGGGGTAAAAACCAAAATAGTCTTGAATAAGAGAAAGAGTGTAGTTGCGGAAGTTCCAGACGCAGAAACCCTGGACCACTTTTGCGATCTAATGCAATGAATCAAAAACAAGAAACACGCAACGAAGACACAAAGGTTTACGTGGTTCGGCAATTTGCCAACATCCATGGGCAAAGAATCTAGTTTTCAATTATTAAGGAACTCCACAAATAGAGTTAAGAGAATACAAATTATAAAGAGAATTTGTAAAACCCTAACCCCTTGAAAACCCTAATCTAACTCATATACTAAAGTGTACAATAAAGTCCATATATATAAGTACAATATATTTGGCCAAAATGGGTCTAAAAAGCCCTAATTTAAAACTGGTCCGCACTGCTCACTGGGGTGAGACTCCCAGCGAGTTCCTAGCGAGCGTTCTCTGCCACAGATACTCAACCACTATTTTTCCCATTGAACCTGCTAGTGAGATACTGCTAAACTGTACACCTCTATACTGCGGGTCAAACCCCACAATCCCCCAACGTCCTACGTGTTCCTTGTGAGTAATGAGCCATACTCCAACACACACACACACACAGAGAGAGAGAGAGAGAGAAAGAATATGCTAACGATGGTAGCAACGGATAAATAAATGATAACTGTTTGGACCTTCCAGGGAGGAAGATATATATAGGCTAGGAGGAATCCCCTTGGGTAAAAGTCAAGGCTCTGTATCCGCTGTGAGGATATTTAACCTTAGATGGTCAATCTTATAAGGTAAGAACTCCTCTAAAAATCTCTCTCTAAACTGGTCGAAGGAGCCTTAATGATCTCTTGATTCTAGTTACCAATCCACTGGACCTCAATAATCCCGCTAAGAAATGTATCCACTAGAAAAAACTTCTGACCTCGTTCTTGTCCGAGGAGGTGGGGTGACCCAAAGGTAAGACTTCCCGTAGGCTACTTATCGGGCTATTAATTATGTGATATTGAGGCCATGCTGCGAGAAAGGTGAGGAAGTAGGCTTGGTCCCAGTAATCGCAACCCAGTTACCTACATTAAGTCACCCTATGCGTGTGCTTCCAATTCCATCAATGGGAGTGCGCCCACACTGAAATCATCATCATTATGCCTGACAAGCATTAAATGTGCCATCACATGAATGCAAAACATCTCATTGAAGCCTTCTCAAGTGACATTGACATTTTCTACACCAAGCCTTTATGTATAAATATCTCACTGGAGTTGGGTTGATATTTTTTCTTTACCCAAGTGTGAAGAACTCTGCTTGTTGTCCCTAAACCATTTGAAGAATTGCTGCGTGATTCTTTTAGGCTTTCAAAAACTATCGCAAAAAATATTCAGTGTCAACATCCTTGTTCATTTTCTTCAGAGAATAGCCGTACGATACCTTAGCATTTGTTTGATTAGAGTTTGCTCTTGTAAATTCTATAAAAGCGTTTTAGCAATCCGAACTTCAAAGGGATCCTATGGAGTTGCCTTCCCAGTTTCATCTTCTTCCTATTCTGAGAGAATGTGCCCCACTCTTGAGGGTTCTCTTCCGATTTAGGATTCTCCCCAAGTGGTATCACCCCCTGCTTGAGAGGCAGCCGAGTCATCTTTAACTGTGTCTACCCTAGGCCGAGGAAAAAAGTTCCCGTAATGTATGAAGTCTCCCAAGAAGAGTTCTCAAAGATAAAATTTAAGTGTGGGGACTGATCAACTAGTCCTAAGGAGGGTGAATGGTTTAACCAAACCAAACCAAACCAAACTAAGGTCGCAAACCAGATGTTCATTCTTTCATCGTCTATCCCTTGTTTTGGCGTAGGAGGGGGGAGTTTCCTCACTCTTTTTGCAACTTCCTTAACTACATTGCTCCCTTTGAGGGAATAGAGTCCCAGTCAGACCGGATTCTTTCAAAGGCTTCTTTTAGGAGAATTCTGGAGAAGGCTGACATCTATGAAAACGTTTGGAGTTCTTTCGAACTTCATATATCAAAAACTACCTTGGCCATAGAGGTACTATCGCGGTGGAGCATTTCAACTCATACTTTTATCAACGTGTTTGGGGAGATCGCCCTTACCCCCGAGGATGCCGTAGCCCTAATGACCCTGCCCATTTGAGGAGATGAAAATTTAATCCTTATCACCGAGTCACCAGAAGATTGGGTCATTAAGGATGCTTTGTTGGTGGCCCATGCATACCAAAATAACCCGAGGACATTACTTTGACAAAAAGGGAAACACAAGGCTAAACGCAAGGTTTCTCATTCCAATACCACTTTGAAGGAGTGGATGAGGTATTGGTGGAAGGATTCTGCAGATTCCCACAAGGCAACGAAATTGTGTCAATGGCCCTAGACTTGATAGTCCTTATCATCTTGCAGCCCACATTGTCACGTGGCTATCTTGCCACATACCACAGGGGCCCCTCGCAAACGGAGTTAGAAGTCGTGTTCCAGCTCGCAGCTTTGTTGAGCTAAGGCAAGAAAATTCCTTTGAGGCCACTCTTTATAGGAACATGGGGTATGGAGCGTTCCGTGGGGAGGTATGATATTCCAACTTACCTTTCCACCCCAATTTTGCAAATGTATATGTTTGAGAGATTTAAGAAATTTGCCCCCAGTCCCAAGTCTTTCTCCACCATGCTGCAGACCGAGGGAGAGGAACCGCAGCCTTCTTGAGAATCATGCTTCTTGTTTTCGTTTCTGTTTCTGTTATATAACAACTATTACATCCCGCATCTGTGTCACCACCGTTACTGTTACAACACCCATTACCATTTTCTAAGAGCATGGACGTGCTGATCCCCTTCTATGAAGTTAATGGATAGTAAATTATCTTTGAATGCTCTCCCGACGGATCCACTTCCATGCATTCTTTTTTATTTTATTTTGCCACCCGAAGGATAGCCTTGGTTGCTTGAGTCCCGGTTGCTAGAGAAAATCCCAATTGACCAAACAATCTCTAGAACTTTGGGGCTTTGCTAGGAGTTTCTGCTCTTAACATCTTGAAAATTGACGCAAGTTTCCTGTGTAGGTATGCTCATTGCACATTCAAAGATCTAATGATGTTCTTCATTGTGGTACACCATCATTACATTCCCGCTCCCTTATGTGTGCCATGGTATAGAGTCTTTAAGTACATCTCTTAGAGCAATTTCCAAATCTTTGTTGTTTACCACTTTGTGGAACAATGAAGGGAATGCCCTGCTTAGCACTCTCAGGTTGGTTGACTCATGGTCCGATGATAGATGCAGAATCCTGGCTTCCCCTAATCGTCTCAATTATCCATACATCCAAGAGAGACTTGAGGCTCACATTAGAAATATGGGATGAAAAAAGAGTTGGTCCTTGATCTATTTGATGCCTCTTTCCCTAATTGCGATTCCTCCAATATGTTTGATGTGCTGTTGCTATATCCTCAACATCCGCGACATATGCTACATCTCCTTGGCGAGATATAGGCTTCCAGGGAGATGTAGCATAATTACTGCATAGTGGAGCAGCGAAAAAATGGTTTGCCATCAGGAGCGATGCCTTGACTATTTCACTTAGATTCCCTGTCGCCACGCAAAGACTGGAGAAAGCCGAGAAATGATGATTTACCATATGCATCTTGCATTGGGCGAGCATCTTTCGAAAGAGGATCATGAACATCAATTGCTTTTCCTTAAAAGCGTTTGACGTAAGACAAGATTTTCTTCGTATATCTGTGACTATCAGATGAGATGGAGAGTTGTAAGTCTTTCCTCCACATAAAAAAACTTAGCGTGGAATTTTTTAACTAAGTCATTCCATGAAGTAACAAATCCCACGGGAAGTCTGTGTACCAAATATACACTTTGTGTCAGGGATTTGGGTAATTCCCTCAATCACAAATTTTTGTCCATTGCGTGCACTCTCAAACATAGTATTTTAGTTGTTCCAAAGTGAACATGAGTTCCTGACTTTGGTAGGTTGGGCAAATGGTTATGTTGGTAGGTAAGGTAGGATCTATAGGAGTTATTTGTTCAATGGGATGTGAAGTATAGTCAACATGGGTGTTTGATGAACAGGAGTTGTCTGGCTAGAGGTAAGGGTAAAAAC
>JAVXUM010013146.1:0-10073 GCA_035590655.1 Pouteria glomerata | reverse complement strand
CCCAAATTGGCACTTTCCTGCAACCTTGTTTGGAAAGGTTCCTCCCCCTCTGCCATTTTTTAAGAAACACAGGTCTGCCACCAAAGTACCAAGGCCCTCCTTCAAGAACACATCTAACATCCTCACCAGATGAGAACCGAAAGAAAAAGAACCCATTCCCAGTACTTAGCACCTCCTTCAAACCTTTGGAGCTCCATAACTTCATTGCTTGATTTTGAACAAGAGAGAATGGTAGTTTATCCATAAAGAAACCAACTAGCGTATTAGCCCATCGCTGAACTCCCTTCAACGCGACACTGGTTGGAGGCTTGATTTTGATTCTTCCTTCCATAGCCGGTGGCTTAAAATAGGTGAGAGTCATACCAGAACCATGACCAGATTTTACAACAGAGGCCCAATCTCCAACTTTAGAAGAGGAAGTAGCCTTATCATCAAAACCAGCCGCTACTTCAGATTTCCCTTCAGGAGCAGGAAGAGTAAGTATCTCACCTGGTTCAACTGCCTCACGATGATCAAAAAAATCACCCATATCTTCTTCATGCTCTACCATGTCCGCCCAAGATCGGGCCGAACCTCCAGATCCTCCAGAGAAAGGAGATAACGTATTATCAGTTCCAAGTATATCAGTTCGAATAGCACCCAAACGATCCAATAGCATGGAAGCACTAACAGTTTCATGGCCATTAACCAACTCCGAGATCGACGAAAATGCCTTCTCTAGATCCTTCGAAAATCTCATACGTGAATAACCAGATTTGTCGTTTTCTGCATGAGTCCGCACAGTAACGTTGTTAAGGGAAGTGGAAACCCTAGACGGCGAACCTTCAGTTCTCACAACCTCAATCCCAGATCCATCAACACCAAGCACAACTGACGGCTGATTCGCACAAACCCTAGATCCATTGGGATTACGTGAGAGCAATCGCACAGCCCCATTAGTGTCGGCACCAGCAACCTTACAGGAAACCTTGCTATCCACCAAAACCCCACGTGCAGCATGACGAATAGGAGAAGGCTCCTTTACCCGCTGTTCATTACGAAAATCCTCAACCCTATTCAGATTAGAGTCCTCTAGCCGAGAACCAGGCTTAACTACGTTGGAAACCATAGCCGCCATGGAGAAACCCTAGAAAACAAAAGATTTCCTAGAGAGAGAAAACATCATCGCTCCGGCTCTCCCTTTAGAATTCTTCAAGAATTTTCAAATTAAACTCTAACCCCTTCAAATTTTATTATAGGAACAGATTCAAATAACTAGGTGGGTGCAAAGCTCAATTAACCCATGATTACACTTGAGAGGTGTAAGTAGAAACTCTATAACCTATTACATATTTCACGCAATTTATTCGTAAGATGTTTAATTTGATTATATTTTATATTTATGTGAATTGGTTCCTTGTGTGCAGTGAAAATGAGGAGGATTCTTTAACACTTGATGAAGAAAACAAAGAAAAAAAATATCACAAGAGCACCAAGAAACAACAACCAAAGTTGAGGGAGGAATCGAGACCTCGTTTGGAGCTAAAGAAACGAATGAGGAAGACATCTAAGTCTCGGTGGTCCAGACTACCCCTTAAACCGGTCCGGATCAGCACACAGATCAGCTTTTGAAGAGTAGCCTTGGTGGTTCGGACCACCTAGCTTCCTGGTCTGGACCAGGCTAGTCTAGACCTACTTCGGGTGGTCTTTTGCTAGGGTTTTCTTCATGAATATAAATAGGGAACTTATGTACACTTGTGGGGATTCCTTTTCAACCATTCCTAGTAGTTTAGGGAGAGGTTTTCCATTAGTTTTTGGAGAGTTGTTCTGATTATTTTCGAAGATGTTTTGGAGATCTTTTGCTGCTGTTGCTGCTATTTGTTCGTTTTTTGCAATGTTCGCTTTACGTTTCATGTTTACACATTCATCGAAGTACGGTACTAATTTTTATTAAATTCAATAAAAGTATTCTTGATTTTTCAGACTTTCAACGGTTTAGTTTTAAGTTCTGAATGCGTTTTGATTGTTGGATTGTTCTTCGCATGCGTAGTTTAATATCTAGGGTTCATCTTTGCTATCGTGTTATATTTAATTTTAGATTTCTTGCAGAATAGATTTAAAGTAGTTTCAAACTTTTTGGTTTATGGTTTAATTAATTTGCAAGTGGTCGAATGCTATTTACATGCATAGTTAAAAATTAGGGTTTAGTTCACGTTTCATTATTTAATACGTTTTCATACTTTCTTGAATAATAGTTTCATGTTATAATTTCTTTTCTTGATTTACAATGTTCAATATAAGCATGCTGGGCAAGAGCTTCATAACCTTGATTTGATATTTCAAAGTAGGGTTAGGAAATCAAGTGGTTAAAACCCTAGGTGTATTACACTTTATTTGGAATTCTATTTTGTTTATGAAAAGACATTAGGAAACAAAATTCTTTGATCATATTCCAGCAATCACTGATAAAAACTTTTGGTACTTTAAAATTTCTTTCGAAAACTTTATCGTAGACAAAAGGAATTCAAAACCACAAATATTTAATCGAAAACCTTCCAATTCTTATTTCTCTATTTGGAAAACGTTAAATATGAATTGTGTTAAAATCAAGGAATTTTTAACGAAATATTTTCCACTTCATATTTCCCTCTTTAGAAAACGTGAAATTTGAATTGTGTTGAGATTAAGGGGTTTAACTAACTAGACTTTCCTATACCTGAAAATTGAACACCAAATCAAGGAACCTTTGCAATATTTAAATTTGGAAATATTTACTTTATTCTATTATTCATGCATCTTACTTAGTTGCAATTGTTTTACTATATGCTTTATTTACTGCTCTTTAGGAGAATTATCTAGGAAACTCTACATCAAAGAAATCAACAAATAAATTTCTTAATTTATTTTGCAAGCACATTTAGGATTAGCATAACTTAGAAGGCCTTAGAAACTAAAATCGTAGACTCCCTACGGATATGATACTGGACTCACCAGGTAAAACTACACTATACGCCTTTATACTTGGGGGTTAGTTTTAGACACACATTTCAATAGTGGTTAACCCATTTAAGCCCAACACCAAACTTGGCATTGGCAACTCAAACGGGGAATTCAAATTTGAAGAGCCTGCTTAGACCAACAGGCGGGATGAATCCCTTTCCTGTAGGATAGATGAAGCTGACGTCAGCTCGTCATCTTCTCTATGAAGACCACCATTGTAGATTTTGCTCTTGCACTGCTCATCATCTCTTTCATTTCTATGGTCTTCCATGGTCGAACCAACACCACTACATTGCATCAACAATTAGAACCAGGAGAGTCCAACGAGAAGTCCAACACTTGAACCATGGACTTAGTCACTTAGGTGTGGAACGGAGCCACACACATTTCACATCACCAGCTACCACACTAGAACTCAACTACGGAGAGAGAAATAAAAGCTTGCATCTCGGTTGGGAATCAACTGTGATAGGATGCACCCGAATAATCAATGAAAAGCTTGACTAATCTCTATGGAAGCCCGACTTGACCGACCGACTGATTAAAAGCACTAACCAATTGATGTTCTTGACCCAACCGATTGATTGATGTTCCTGACCCGACCGAACAGTTGGAAGTTCCAACTAACCAAAGTGATGCGAACAAAATTGCTTACATCATCATCACGTGCATAATCACCTTTTAACATATTCTGTAATACCCGCCTATAGGAGTGTTGTCTATCCACTAATGATTTTAATAACTAATCAAAGAATATCTACATGAAGATCTGCAAATGCGCGTGGCATGGTTTGATTGGTTGAGAAGCTTGATTCAGTATAATTCTCATGCATAATGTTCATGCAGATCCAATTTGTCTATATAAATACCATGACCTCCGATGCCTCGGTACACACACTTTTACCCTGTCGTTACTTTGTCAAAATATATTCTCAAACTCTTTCACTAACTTAAGCATCAGAGGCTTTTTGACAGGCATCACACCGGTGTCCAGACAACAATTCAAATTTAGCTTAGATCATCTGAAGCAAACCTAGATCACCATGTTATTAGTTGGCATCGTCTATGGGAATTGAATTTTCTCACTGATTTCATGGTCCAAACTAGGTCTAGCGCAAACACTCAACCACAATCTCAGCCAATGGTGGAAATAAAGAACCAGAATGACGAGAAGCTCATTGTCATGAGAAGACAAATGTAGGAGATGATGGCTATTATGCAGACGCTGTTGGCCTAGAACCAGGCATTGCTCTAGCAGGTGAACGCTGTACACCATGCTGCGGTCCCGTCCCCTGTGGCTCCACGAGTTAATGGGGTTCACAACGGAGAAGTTGTCAAACACAATGGAGGAAGAAACGAAAAAGTCCCAATGAGGGCTAAGGTTGGCTTCGCTGATGGCTAACCAGTACATTGAACTAGCGTTGTTGGGGAAAACGATGTCTCCAACAGGTTCTTGGATGAGTTGAGGAGAATAGAAAGGGCAGTGGGAGCTGAATCCCTATTGGTGGTCACCTAGAGGCATTAAAGATGGAGGCCACTAGTATCAAGGATGCTTCTGCCAATTTATAGGAGGAGCAATTCAAAGTCATGCAAGCTTAAACGCGAGGCGTGTTGGCAGCGGTTAAAGTGCCAAACACATTGTAGGACCTACTTGGCAATATAGACTCTTCGTTTGCCCTAGTAGTGATGGCTTGTCCCCTCCCGCCTACGTTTAAGATGCCGGCGTTGGATTCGTTTGATGGGTCCCAAGATTCATTGGACCATATGGAGATATTCAAGATGTTAATGCATATCGACACTTACTCGGACGACATTATGCGCTGGGTCTTTCTTGTAACACTCAAGGGACTAGCTTACCTGTGGTTTTTGAAGATCAAAGTAGGCTCCATTACCAACTTCTTCCAACTGATTAAGTTCTTTGTGAGCCATTTTATTGAGGGGCAGAGACAGAGGAGACCTGTCACCCACCTCCTCATAATCAGGCAGGGAAAAGTTGAGTCTCTGAGAGATTACATGGGAAGGTTCAATAAAGAGATCTTGGAGGTGGATGAGGCTGATGAAAAAGTGGTCATGACTGTTTTCATGAATGGGCTGAGATTGCCTAGGTTTATGGCTACACTGGTGAAGAAGACACCAGTTGATATGGCTGAGCTCATGTTCTGAGCTCAGAAATATATTAATGTTAAAGACGCCATGAAGGCAATAAAGGAGAACAACAAAACTGGGAGCTCCAAAACCAAGAAAAAGAGACAAGGTAGGTTGGACAACACTAGAGATAACAGAGACTCCAAAAATAGGAGATATGAGAACTGGCCTGATCAGGCACTAAAAAGGTTTGATGATCGGCGCGACTTCACTCCTCCGAGTATGAGGCTAGAAAACATGCTCTTTAAAATATAGAATAATCCCACCGTAAGGTGGCCAGAAAGATTGAAGACCCTGGCGGATAAGAGGTCCTGAGCAAAGTATTGTAGATTCCATCGGGCCCAAAGTCATGACATAGACAATTGTTATGACCTTAAAAGACAAGTAGAGGAGTTGATCCATCGGGAGAGGTTAGCTTAGTTTGTTGCTGGTCGAGACAACCAAAAGAGACCCGACGAAGCCCAAGAAGGAGCCCTAACAAGAGAAGTCCTGATCTGGTGAGGCAAAATTAGCACTTAATTGGAGATATAAGGGTGATTTCAAGTGGTTTTGCATCGAGAAGAGAGTCCTCAATCGGGCAAAAAAAGTAGGCTTTGAGCTAAACAGGCCAAGAGAAGTACTGATAGCTGACTGACCAATAAGAAGATAAAATCAGAATCCCAATTGATCTCCTTCACCAAGGAAGAGGCGAACGAACTATTTCAACCTCATGATGACCCCTTGGTCATTTTAACAATCATTGCCAACTTTAAGACTTGAAGAATCCTATTTGATAGTGGGAGCTCAGCAAATATTCATTACTAGGGGGCATTTGAGAAAATGAAGATCAGTCAGGAGAAGTTGCAGCTAATGTCCTCCCTCTTTGTAGGTTTTATTGGGGATCGAGTTACTCTAATCAGTTCAATCACTTTGCAAGTGATGCTCGAAAACAAGCCATATTAGGTGATGAAGATGATTAACTTCTTGGTCATCGATTATCCTTTAGCGTGCTATGTGATCTTGGGGAGGATGTCCCCTCAACTAATTTTGAGCGGTTACATCCACTTACCATCTTTGCGTCAAGTTCCTGACTGAATATGGAGTTAGATATGTTAAGGGTGACCAGAGGATAGCTCGGGAATGTTATATGTCCTCCTTGAAAGAGGAGACACCAAAGGAAGCCCTAGTGATTGATGGGTAAGAAGTTTGAGAAAAGGAAAAAATAAGGAGGAGAAAGCCAGAAGGGGAGCTAGTAGATCTGATCATAGGCTTCCCTGATCAGAGGAGAATACTCAAGGTAGGCTCAGAGACCTCTGAGCCCTTAAAAAGTAAAATAAAGATTTTTTTGTTGAATAATGCAGATGTTTTCTTTTGGTCCCATGAAGATGTGCCTAGAGTAAGCACAAGTGTGATTGCCTACCACTTAAACATTTTTCCAACAGGTCAATAATGTAGAAGAGGATAATTTTTTATCCTGAATATAATGAGGCGATTGTGTAGGAGGTTGACAAGCTAATAAAAGCTAAATTTATCCAGGAATCCTACTACCCTACCTGGCTATCAAATGTCGTAATGGTGAAGAAGTCGAATGGTAGGTAGAGGATGTGTGTAGACTTCACCGATCTTAATAAGACATATCTAAAGGACAGTTTTTTCCTACTGTCCATCGACCTGTTGGTTGACTCCACAGTAGGTCACGAGTTACTATCCTTCGTGGATGCATTCTCGGGGTACAACCAAATAAATATGGCCAAGCAAGACTAAGAGCAAACGGCTTTCTTCACCAACCAAGGGTTGTATTGTTCTAATGTTATGCCCTTCGGATTGAAGAATACAGGGGCAACCTACCAGAGGCTAATGAACAAAATGTTTGGAGGACAAATCAAAAAGAATGTTGAGGTATATGTGGATGATATGCTAGTGAAAAGTAAAAAGGCTAATTCTCATGTGGCCGATCTACAAGAAACTTTTGACACTTTTAGGAAGTATGGGATGAAACTCAATTTGACTAAGTGGGCATTTCGAGGTTACATCTGGTAAGTTTCTCGGCTTCATGATCTCTAGCCAAGGAATAAAAGCTAATTTAGGGAAAGTCAGAGCAATAATGGAAATGTAATCCCCATGAATAATAAAAGAAGTACAAAGGCCAGTTGGAAGGGTGACAACTTCGAACAGATTCATTTCTCGATCAACAAACAAGTGTCAACCTTTCTTCAAAGTGTTCAAAAAGGTTTTTGAATGGACGGCAGAATGTGATGAAGCCTTCTGACAGTTAAAGCCGTACCTAGGATCCATGCCATTGCTCAGCCAGACTACCTTAGGGAAGAGCTATACTTATACCTTTCCGTTTCATCTACGGCTATGAGTTATGCACTTGTAAGAGAGGAAGATGGGGTTCAAAAGCTAATTTACTGTACGAGTAAGGCCCTTAGGGGGTAAAAGAGTGTTTTCCGATAATGGAACTGATGGGCCTACTTCCATTCTCATATGATTGTAGTCCTCACCAACCTCTAAAGAATATTTGGCACAAGCCTAAAACCTCAAGATAGTTGATGAAGTAGTCAGTCGAGCTGAATTAGTTCGACATTCAGTACAGACCCAAAATGGTAATAAAGAGACAAACTGTGGTAAATTTCATAGTTGGATTTACAACCTACCCAACAGACCCAATCGATGAAAAATATGTTAATAAGATCTGGACTCAGCATGTCTATGGTTCCTTAACTTAGAATTCAAGTGGTGCAGGTATTATTTTTATTTCCCTCGATTGCCACAAGTTCGAGTATGCACTCTGTTTCAAGTTCTCAGCTTTCAACAATGAAGCTGAGTATAAGGCACTTATTCCTAGTCTCTGAATGGCTCAGAGAATTGGGGCAAAGTAGATAAAGGTCCATAGTGATTCGTAGTTGGTGGTGGAGTAACTGTAAGGAGACTATAAAATGAGAGGAGAACATATAGCTGAGTATTGTGAAAGGAGAAAGAGTTTGTCCAGGAGATTTTCAAAGTTCCAGTTTCAATAGATTTTGAGACTATATAATGAGAAATCCAACCAATTAGTAAGAATTGCATCCTCTGGGAAGGAAAGCTCAAATGTGCCGATCAAGATATTGAATTCTCCAAGCATCCAGACCCTAGAAGTGAACTAAGTGGAAGATGACACTGAATGTACCAAACGGATCAGAGCTTGTTTGGAACATAGAACTCTGTCGATTGACAAAAATGAAGCTCAGAGGACTTAGTACTGAGCAACCAGATACCTGATAATGTATGAAATTCTTTACAAAAAGGGGAACAGCTCTTCTCTGCTACCTTGCCTAAAAGAGCAGGAAACTAAGTATGTAATAAGGAAAATCTGTGAAGGGGTTTGTGGCAATCACTCGGGAAGCAGAGCTTCTGTTGGCAAAGTCATGAGGGCAGACTACTACTAGTCTACTCTGGAGTTCGATGCCCGAGATTTTATCAAGAGATGTGATAAGTGTCAGAGATTTTCGAACATCTTGAGGCAGCCAGCTTAAGAGTTAACACCTATCTAAAGTCCCTGACTGATTACACAATCGGGTATTGACATCATTGGGCCATGCCCAATGGGGAAATGACATATGAAGTTTGCTGTGGTAGCTATTGACTATTTCATGAAGTGGGCAGAAGCTGAAGCACTCCTAAGCATTACCGAGCAAAACATGAGAAAGTTCCTATGGTAGAATATTTGTGCGTCTGTTTGACATTACCAAGGTGGTCATCACAGAAAATGGTAAGCAGTTCTAGGGGAGACAGTTCAATAGGTTATGTGACGAGTTGGGAATCAGCTGACCGTTTCTAGAATGTGCGTCTAAAATTATCTCTCAAGTGCAAGGGTGTGTGGTGTAGTTTTATCTGATGAATCTAGGATCAGATCCACAAGGAGCCTATGATTTTAGTTTCTAAGTTATGAAGGTTCGTCTAATCCTAAGTTCAATATGGTTGAGAGATTGAGGAATATAAGGTTTTTAAGTTTATTTTTTCTAGTAACGTTGTCGAAATGGAAAAAAATTAAAATAAATAATGAACTGAATATAATAACTAAATAAATAATTTCATAGAGCAATAAGCCAATTACTAATTGAGGTGTAAATTCAAACAATTCAAATAAGTCTTGATCAACGCTTAAGATAAGGTGGATTAATTTTTCACAGAATAATGTGCTAAAAATATCACAATTTAAGTTTCACGTAGAAAAGAAACATAAACTGAAAGATGTTTTCGTGAAAACTTGAAAAATCCTCACATACACAATTTCATACTCATGTCAAAGGATTATGAAATTGAAAAATTTCTCGTTAAAAATATTTGTGGATAAAATCTAATTTATTTGTCTCAAGGTATTTAAAATAAGTTTAAATACTCTGAAAACTTTTATTAGTGATTACTGGAATATGATCAAAAGTTTTTATTTTTGGAAAGTCTTTCAACGAAATAAATAAGATTTTAAACTTTCCACCAACACAACTTCATATTTACGTCAATGGTTTATAAAGTCGGAAGATTTTCTATTAATAGTATTTGTGGAAATAAATCTAATTTATTTGTTTTAAGATATTCAAAAGAGTGTTTAAAGAGCCGAAAACTTTTATCAGTGGTTACCGGAATATAATCAAAAGTTTTCGTTTTCTAGAGTTCTTAAACAAAATAAATCAAATTCAAATAAAGGTGTATACACGTTTACGTTAGTACGCTATGTATATAACCATAGCACATTATCCTATTAAAATAATCCACCCTACCTTGAAAATGTTAAACCAAGCTTAATAAAACCTAGCCTAACCTATTTTCGTGACCCATAAATAAATAATAATGAAAATAAATAGATTTGAAATTAATATGAAGGAGATTGTCACGCCCTAGATCCGTAGACCCGAGGAGTGAGTGAATAACATACAAAACATGAATAATCGGGCCACAATATCAGAGCAAGCACAACGGTCACGCAGTTA
>JAVXUM010013116.1:0-10074 GCA_035590655.1 Pouteria glomerata | reverse complement strand
TAATGTTAGTAGTTTTTATTATATTTCATTATATTTAAAATATGTAAGTAAATTATGAAAATTTAAATGTCTATTTCATTCGTATTATTTTCATATTAGCAACCAAACAAAGGAATGGAATGAGTATTTCATTTCATTCCTACCATTTTTTCATTCCTACCTCTTATTTCATTCCATTCTATTTCATTTTCACGTACCAAACATAATCTAAGAGATAGAGTTATTCAAAATTCGTTCCTCACAGTGGGTATGAAAAGCAGCTCTAATTTGGGTAAACTCAACAGGTATGGAATTAAGTGCAAAAGCAACCCGTCGGAAACATGAAATTTAAGACCCCTAAGTTTGTTTTGATCATGAATCATGTTAGGAATATGATCCATGAAATCCCCAACATTATCGTACCTCATACCTGTATGCTTATTTATTAAGACCCTAACCTCAACCTTATCAAATACAAAGTATCTTTTTTCTCACATATCATAATATTCTTTCTATATGGTAGTGATCTGAGCAGTACATTTTGTAAGTCATTAACTTGTACAACCAAGTGAATGTCTCAGATTCTAAGGGCATACTCTATATCCTCTTTCCACATCGTGAAATTGGTACTAATCAAAACCTCAACTATAGTAATATTATTATATTGCTATATATAAAAATGTGCTAACTTGACAAACGTTCATTTCATGATTATGTTCGTAACAAATACTAAAACCGCTAACATATCCAACAATAATGCTTTAACAACATATTATACTTTTACTATAAAATACAATAAAGTAAATATTAGAATTAAATCAATATAAGTGATGTAAATTTATTTCATCATATTATTACTTTCAAATAGCATGACATAAAATCTTAACTATTTTAATATTATGCTTATTTTTTCAAAGTTTATCAATTGCACCAATTGATAAATTGTTCTTTTCAAAAAATAATTAAAAATTATAATAAGTTATATTATTTCAGGGACGCATGTGCCAAAAATGATTTTGATTTTGTTTTTTAAAACAATTTTATATTGTTTAACAAATGCGTTATATGATGAACTATTATTTTTTTAACCACATATATAGTTTTACAAATAAAATATAATAACATAAATATTTTAATTGAATCAATATAAATGCTCTTAATTTATTTCATCATATTATTAGTTTTCAAATATCATAGCAAAATTTTAATTATTTTTCATATTATATTTATATTTTCAAAATTTATCAACTGTACCAATTGATAGATCATTAGTTTAAAAAAATCTAAAAATTATAATCAGTTATCTTATTTTAAGAATAGTCTTGCCAAAAATGAATTTAATTTTTTAAAATATAGTTTTAACATTTGATTTTTGTTATGAAACTTAGATTTTTAATATATATATATATTATAATTTCTTAATTTGTGCATAGCACATATTCATTACTAGTAATAACTCGTATCTATGGTATTTTGAGCAAAATTAGTATTAAATTTTATATGTAGTTAAAATTTTAAACAAAAGTTTAAATAAAAAAAAAAACTATGATAATTCATGTTTTAATTTCTTTTTTCCAAAATTTTAGGTTTTAGCAGGTATTACATGTGTTTTGATTTTTCTTACTCCAATTAATTTTTAATAAGCACTATAAAAGAAAATACAAATTACAGTACTTTAATTTGAAAGGTTTAATTTCTTAGAAAGTATAATTGGGCAAAACTTAATTTGAAAACTTTAATTCATATATGATCGCCACTTTTAAAATATGGTAAAAATTAAAAATCTAAACCATTTTTGTGAGATTGATGGTAGGGGAGTCCATTAAAATAAGAATTAAACAGCAAGTTAATATAAAAGTGATTTCAATTGTTTAATAAAAGAAAAAATAATTATTTACCGTTAAATTTTAACTTGTCAAAAAAATATTTTTAAAAAATTGTTATATTTTATTACACAGACTAGTTATTCAAAGCAATGAAAACTGTGAATGCAACACAAATGCATGCATTAGTTAACAGACAATCTTATAAATTTACACAAATTTGTCCAATCATTATATGTTTCCAGGGATGCAAGAAGCTAAAGAGGGCCCATGACGCTCTTGAGTTTTAAAAAATGTCATTCATATATGTAATTTTTTTATTAAAAAATATTTATATTAGTTTGCCTCTCTTAAAATTTTAAAAAAATGGTTGATCTTAGTTAAAAAAAAATAAACCAGTAATACATAAAAATTTTTGGGTTAAAAAATTTAAATTATGGATCAATCTATCTAAAATTTAATTATTTTTTTAATTGTTATTTATAATTCAAAATTTTGAACTTAACTGATTGTACGTATAATCTATATATATATTAATTTATTTTTATTTTACTAAATATAATTTATAATACTACTTATAAGTTTTTTTTTTTTTTGAACCTCAGCCTTAAAATCCTAACTTTTTCCTTGTATATTCCCCTTTATGCAAAGCAAGCAATATGCAATAAAATTTTATACCCATATGAGGCTCGCAACGAGAATACACCAGTTTTGAAAAGACCACAAATTATTCATAAAACGACCAGTATTAAAAATACAATAACTTTCTTTGGTCAATATATTATATGCAATAATAATAAAATTATTATTTTTTTTAACAAAATGACTCGAAAAGAATCTGTAAATATCTGTGAATGTGTTGCTTCGATGATCACATTTATAATGACCCATAAATCTTTTTTGACCGGGGATTCAATTAAATGTCCGAAATTATGCATACTTGACGCAATGTATGTTACACATGCGTGAGGCACCAATCACAATGTACATACCAAATTAACTGACTTGCATGCAAAAATAAATAAATAAATAAATAAATGAATAATTGATAAACATAATTTATATCTTGAACTCATAAGCAATAATAATATAAATAAAATAAGGGCAGAGTTATTTACACTCCATAAATAAATTCTTGCAATTCATTTTACTTTTTTAGAAAATAAAATTACACAATTACTCTCATTCTTGTAGAAGGATATTTATGATATTAAAGTTATATGATATATCTTATTAAAAGAATGAGAATAATTGTATGATTTTATTTAATAAAAAAGTATAAAGTGAAGTATAAGAATTTATTTATGAAGTGTAAATAAACCCGCCCATAAAATAAGGAAAATCTTCACCAAAGCTACAAGAATTTAAATATAGCAAGTTAATAATCACTTCTGATAATATTTCAGATAACATTGACAAATATATGTGTTATGTTTTAATTTAGAGATTGGAAAATTGCGAACAAAATAATGATATATCAAATTTGTATACTTAGGCATACCTTAAGATGCTAAGGTACACAAGTTTGGCAATTAGTAATTGACTGCATAGTAAAATAATAAAAGCATTGTTAAGGTTAAAATTGTAAATTGACAAATCTATGGTCAAAGAAATTGTTTTGTAAATCTTGAGTTAAGTAGAATTTTAAAGGCCTCAGGAAAATTGAATAAAATGTTTTCAGAAGTCCGGAGAAAGAAGAATAGAAGAAAATTGCAATAACGAAAGAAGACCGCAGGATGGTTGTATGTTGTCGCAAGAAAAAGCTGAGAGTAGAATTTAGCAAAATAGCTATGTGAGAATAACGTTCTGATCTGCGGGATGGCCGCGTGTAGACCGTGGGATGACTGTAGGTGTGACCTTCCTGCAATGTTAATGATCCAGGCTTTGGATTTTGTTTTCAAGTCCTGTACGTCCCCGACTATGTTAAATATATATACTTTGGATGTATCGGGGTTGCGACGCAGAAAGAGAACTTTTTCTAGATTGTGCGCTAGACAGGTCTATTGTTCTCTCAATCACTTAGCAAAAGATTTTGTGTGTTCTATCCGAAGGAGTTCAGGTTCGTGGTTGGTGATCGCTAAGGATTCGGCACATTGAGGATTTAACAAAGCTACTGAGGTATTAGTATTGTGCCTTCGAGAAATTGAAGGGCTTTCATTAAAGGAGTTGGTGAATCAAAAATTCGAATAAATATTAACGAAATATAGAGTCGAAGATTCAGTCTATAGAGAATATTGAGTTTATAACCAATACTTGTTATTTTAGTGAAAGTTTTTAGGGACTTCCCTATGTGGGTTTTTTTGTTCATTATATTACTTTTGTGTGATTGATTGATTGGGATAACTAGCAGATTTGTGAATTTCACTTGGTATCAGAGCAGGATCGTTTAAGAAAAAGAAACGTAATCCTGTTTACTACTAGATGGATCCCCCAAGAGAAGGCAGTTCTAGCATTAGGCCTCTTTGATTTGATGGAATGAATTATGCATATTGAAAAGTACAAAAAAAAACCCTTATAATCCATAAATTTTTGACTCCCAAACACACATGCAAGTTATATTAAGATTAAAAGGTCTAACCCTTTGGGGTAGCAGAGTTGGTCGGGCAGGAGTTCCTCTAACCTTCGGGTCACGAGTTCAAATCTCCGCAATGAAGGCTGCCTATTGGCCTTCTCGATTGAACTGGTCAGCTGGGGCTTGCCTAGACTGGTTTACTCCTCGTGGTTCTTTGCCAGCTAGGGTCATGGGGGCGAGCATCACCCAGTGCACACCTCCAGGTAGTGGCTGCAAGCTTCCTCGCTTAACAGAAGATTAAAAGGTCTATGCTTATCAGATTAACCATAATAATACAATAAGATGCATAATAGGCCATATCCATAGGGTTTTTCAAACACTTATAGTGCTTACGTTCAGTTGATTATATAAAACCAAAATTCATAATTAATTATAACCCACATAATAGAAAATTCTAACATTATTTTTTCTTTTCTAGTTCTGAATTTCTATTAAAAAAGTCTTACAAGAGAAAAGTTTTATCCATTGCATTCTTACAATAACAAAAAAGATTTTTTTTGCACAAAAACTACCTAGCAAAAATTATAATTTACTCTCTTCCATTGATGCTAAATCTTTTCATGAAGTGGGTTATATTTTATTACTTTAAATTAACAAAAATGATAGCAATACCAATGTTCTTGGCAAGAAAACTAGCCGTGGGTTGTTATATTTTATTCTTTAAATTAACAAAAATGATAGCAATACCAATGTTCTTGGCAAGAAAACTAGCCGTGGGTTTATTCTATCGAAAACTTAACAAAAGAGAATATTAACAAAATTAAACCCAGGACTAGATTCCCTATGTCGAAAGTAAACTAGATTTGGGCCTATATTGTAACATTTGGCTATCTAGTGTTGATCCATTGGACTAATTAGTTTTGGGCTTGTTTTGTATCTTGTATTAGCCCATATTCTAGAAAGCAAAACATTTCTAGAATAAGGATATTTTGATTAGATAAATCTAAAAGAATATATATTTTTATAGGAATTTAAAAAAATGAAAGAAATATTCTAAGATATTTGTAGGAAATACTCTAGAAGCTAAATTATAGCCTTTGAATAGAATTAATCTCCATTATTTGTTGAGGAGTTGGATGCATATATAAAAGAGTAAGTTCCTCCATTTTGTATCAAGCTAGCAAGCCAAAACCAAAATTGATTGAGTTGTTAATGGAAGTATTTTTCTCCCAAACTTATTCTCTCATTCCTCTTCTAAAATATTTTCCACCAAATTCGTATAAGCTATCCAGCTTCCAACTCCCTGAACCTCTCAAAGGGGAATTTGGATACAAAATCCTAAACTCATTTACTTTTTAACATCCTACCTACTCATTCACTTTATAAAATCCTACCTAATTTGCAAGCCCTTCATCTTTCAACAACCTAAACCTCTCTAAATCTCAACCAAAAAAAAAAAGAATAATAACCTGAAATGCTGTGCCATCTAAAATATTGTCAAAGCGAAATTAAAGGTCAATCACCTACCATTACAAAAAGTAAAGAGCTTTGCGTAGGTAGTACGAACTAAGAGGTATATATATATACACATATATATTAATGTTCATGGTGCATGAACATGGACGAAATGTATATATGTGCATTAGATAGCCTCTAAATACTTACAAAACGAATTACAACTCTCTAGGAAATCATTTTTATTGGGTCGATCAGCGGTTTTTAATTTCTCATTCTCTTTTAAGAACCATGGACATAAAACTCTGTTTTTTTCTCTTTCTTTAAGTTGCTTATTAGCTTGAACGCTTTTCGTACTTTTCAGACTTTAACAAAATATGCTGAAATGTGATCAATCATTGTATAAGACTTAGGACTGAGAAATCAGAACAATTAAAATCATTTTCTGAAATAAAATGAGCAGTTGGATTCGTAATGAATTTCATAAAGTACGATTTTTAGAAATTGCCTTGGCAGTAAGAAAATTTCTTCCAAAGCTTGGCTATCCTCTCTTTTATGTGAATTGATGATTTCATGAATCCAATTTGCAAGCCGATGTCGAATAAAAATAAATTCAAATAAAAAATACACATCTTATGTTTTAAAATACATAATGGGACTTAAACGGGAGGATCCAAAATTGTGGGTAGAATTTCATTCTTTCATATCATGCACTTGGGAGATTTCGAACCCCAAGAGATAAAATTTTCATGAAAATTATCTATGAAAGCATTGAAAATTTGTGGCATCCAATTGTTGTATGTAAATCAAACTAAGTTTCCATTTAAATATCCTAAAGTATTAGGGTTATTCTTTAATTAATGGATATAACATAGCAATCACATAATATTTGGACTTACAAATGAGTTATAAGAAAATACTTACATTAGGTTTAAAATGTTGTTGCAACTAGAAACGTTCGAGGGGCAGGGGTCAGATCCACATGTATGATGTGGACTCTTGATTAGTGTTTTTGAAATTAATTTTTGAAGGGGCCATGATATGTAAGATATATAGTTACCACGTTACATTTTCAAAATGATCATTTCAAAAAATTAAAAATAGTTTTCTTGCTAAAACATAATTTTTATTACTTAGAAAATTTTACAAATGGCCCATTTCATTGACTCGTTACTGATGTGCACAATCAAAACCTGTGAATAAGAGACTGTAAGTTCTTGTTGTGGCAACTTCATACAAAATCTTAAATTAAATATGGTAGATTTGAATATTTTCTAAATTGAAGAAAAAAGAAGATTTGCATGTTTTTTCAATTGAAAATTTTCCAAGATGGCAAGTTTCTATACCAAGTTAGCAACTTTTTAAAAGATCACAATCATAATTTTGCAATCCAAGTTCAATTGGGAGTAAAAAAGAAGAGTACACAAATTAGAAAAGACGCGACAAATTCCAGAGAGCCTCGCAAGTACGACGTGGAGAGCTCGCAGGTGCACCATAAGAACTCACAGGGAGCACGCGGGTACACCCCTTTCATATATTCTTAAATGAAAATTCCACGCAAGCAGCAGAATGAAAGCACGAGGGTTCGACCAATGGTGCAGGCACGGCGCAGGATGCTCGATGGTTCGAGCTACATATCTTCTAAGTGAATTTGTTTCCTATTTTGCCAGACTAGGGCAATCTTATATAACTCTATATATATACCTAGCCTTAATGAAGAAGATATGCATGGGGAATATATTATAGAGATCTAGAGAAAGACTCTTTCATTCTTAATGGTTTTCACATTTTTTCTCTAGCCTTTTATTTGTATTTTTCCTCTATTTTCTGTATGAGGCTAAAAGTCCACCTGTAAGGTTTATCGAGTGATTTGAGCAAAAGTGACGAAAGGATTCATGCAAGTAACCCATTGATAGTGGTTTCTATAATTAAGATTTTTCTCTTTATGATAGGGTTTCCTTGTTATCTTCTAGTGTGAATCTTTTCTACATTGTGTTTGTTTGTTTGGTTTAGAATTTTCAATTGGTATCAGTGCAGGTCACTTTACATTTTTGAGAGAAGATCTTGATCCAAACCAATGAATCCACCGTGTGAAAGAGGCTCAAGCACCATACCCACATAGTTCGACGGCACAAATTATTCATACTGGAAGGTACGAACGCAAGCTTTTCTTTTGGGCATTAATTATAAAGTTTGGACTTCTGTAGTTCAAGGATGGGAATAGCCTACACACAAGGTTGATGAAAAAGAAGAGCCAAAGCCAATTTTAACATGGTGAAAGCTGAGCAAGAAAGTTCAGAATGGAATTTTAAAGCCTAAAGTGCCATCTTCTCTACCGTCTGCCCAAATGAGTTTTTCTGGATTTCAAGTTATACGAGCGCACGAAAAGCATGGTTAATTTTACAAAATACAAATGAAAAGAACGAGCAAGTTAAAATAAGTAAGCGTCATAAATTGACCTCAAAATTTGAAGATTTAAGAACGAATAAAGATGAAAGATTTGATGATTACTATGTTCGACTAAGTCATGTTGTCAACTCTTACCACAATCTTGGAGAGCCATCCCAGAATACAAAGTGGTATGCAAGATTTTGCACTCTCTTCCATGTATTTTTTATTCTAAAGTTATAGCAATCGAAGAAGTTAGGGACATAAATTCCATGAAGATAAAGGATCTTGTGGGATCACTACAAACCTACGAGGTAAACATGCTTAAACCTTGGAAAGCAAGGAAGGAGATTGCTTTTAAGTCTGTTGAAGAAAACGATGAAGAAGATGATGATTCTGATGAAAAATTGGCACTTGTGGTGAAAAGATTCTTAAGGTATATGAAAAAAAACAAAGCCATGTCGAATAAAAAACAACCAGAAAGAATCAAGCTCGAAAGATAAAATGAGAAAAATTAAGAAGTCTAATCAAGAAGATGAAGAAAAGAAATTTCGAATGCCATGGCTATGGTCACTTCGCCCAAGAGTGTGCAAAAAGAAGAAGAATAAACAAGTCAAAGTTATGAATGCCATACTTGATGATGGCTCTGACTCCTCAGATGACTTATCTACTTTAGCATCTTCAGATAATGAAGGTATTTATGTTGTTTTCATGGCATCTCACATTTAATCTGCTTTAACTTTCTTTGGATCTTAAAGTGATACTAAAATATCCAATCACAAGGATGATGATTCAGAAAATAAGTTTAATAATGATCTTTAAGCTGCATATAATGCACTTATCATTAAATGCTGTGATTTGAAAAAACAAAGACTAACACAACATACAAGAAATAGCAAGCTAAGAAGTGAAAAAGACTCCTTGATAATGAAAGTCTTGCTAGTAAATTGGTCTCTGTGGAATCTGATAGGCTTTCTCACTTCTAAATTGCTGAAAAATTCAAAGAAAAATTGAAAGAGAAAAATAAAAAGATTGAAGAATTGGAGAAAATCATTGAAGAACTTCAAGTTGACATAAATAGTTGAATGAGAAGATAAAGAATGATGCAAGGATTTTGGAGAAGATGACTACCAGCTCAAACAAGTTTGAAGAAATCTGGAATAAGCAGAGGCCACATAAAAATAAATCTGACCTTTACTTACATTGGAGAGAAGACCATGCCAGCAGCATCTCCATTTTCTCCAGAGGTTCCAAAGATTACCCCAAAGCATGCAGAAACTTCAAGGACTTTCCCAAAGCGTAAAGCCTCACCAAAATGGAGTATTAAAAAATTTAAACAGCATCAGTATCCTTCTTCCGTGGTGAAAGGTACATAATTTTCTAAGCCACAACATTTTATTTCTATTTGTCACCATTGCGGTATCAAAGATCATATACGCCCTAATTATCATAAACTCTATGATCTTCCCTTGAATTATGTGAAACATTTCTCTAAAGGTCAAAACCCTAGTGTTTCAATGACAAATAGGTTTTAAACTTTTTCTAATTTTTCCAAAAATAATTTTGAAAATTCCCGTCAATTTCAAAAATCTAAAAATTTGAATTTTTCAAAACCTATATATAAAGAGTTTTCAAAAAAAAAGAATTCAAATTTTAATGAAAAGTGATTGAGCATCATTTGTGTCATATTATCATGTGTTTAGTAATGTTTTAATGCCATAAGTTTCGATTATTATTATGATTTTTGACACACTTGTTGGATTGTATAGGTTTGGACATCCTGTTCGTAATTTCAGCATAACTTTTCACTCCGAGCTCCGATTGAGGTGATTCTTGCTGCGTTGGAAAGAGGACTCGAAGGCGAACAACTTTCGTGTTTTAGCCGAAGCCTGAATCATCCATCTTCAAGGTCAAAAC
>JAVXUM010013078.1:0-10076 GCA_035590655.1 Pouteria glomerata | reverse complement strand
GATCAAGAAAAATGTTACTTTTAGTTACTAATTGGTTGACAAAAATGATAATAAATAATTGTAAAAAAACTTAAAATAATCAAATAAAAATAATATAAATTTATTATTTTTAATGACCAATTAGTCACCGAAAGTGATAAAAATTTGTTTATATATATTAATATGTAAAATGTATATGTAAATAATAAGTTGGACTAGCGGTCAAACACACTAACTTCTAAATAAATAGCACAAGTTCGATTGTCGGCGGCAACAGAAAAATCTCAAATATATAATCAATTTTTTCAATGTAGTCATTTGTCTATATTTGATCAAGATTTTTCAAAGAAAGTGAGATCAAAACTCATAAAAGATTAAATGAGATTTTTTTTTCATATCAGTTTTTGCCATAAAAGATTACATTTTTAGTGTATTATTGTTATAAGTTTTCAATCACGGTTATAAACCGTGATAAAAAAGAGATGGGTTACAACCTCACCTAAATCAATCACGCTTATATAACCGAAAAGAAATGTGAAACATCATATTTAAAATCTGTGATGTTTATGCATTTTTGTAATAGTGTGATTTTATCTCAAGTTATCTTCTATTGATACCAATTCAACTATCTTTTGGTGTCAACTAATAATTATTAAAAAAAAAAATCGAAATACACATTATAATGAAGTTTTCTACTCTGTTCATTATATTTTTTCTTTATTTATTTATTTATTTATTATTATTATTATTATTTTTACGATGAAGTAACATTCTCCTGAAATATTTATTCCATTTTCTTGGATTTTTTTTGTTAACAAAATCACCAATAATCAACAATCTACAGGTGTCTATCTTTGAGATAGCCACCATTCTAGAAGCAACTAACAAGTTCTGTGAGACAAAAAAAGATCGAAGAAGGTGGTTTCGAGCCTATTAACCCTGTTTGTTTATTCCTCTTAATTGCTCACTATTTCTTTGGTTAATAATTAAAAGAGATAATTAACTTTTTACTTGCAAAAATACTTAATTTTAAAAATATAGCTTTGTACCTTTCGTGTTTTGCACTAAAGTGAAAACGTAAAAACTTCGTTATATATAACAGTTTTGACTCTAGAGACTTTAAAAATTATATTTATACTCCTCATAATTCATATTACCTACATTTACACTACCTAATTCTATGTAATTTTTTTATAGATATTTCTATCTTTTTACTTAAAAATTTAAAGCCTTTCACGACTTTACTTTAGTCTAGAGTATAAAAGGTACAAATGTAAGTTTCAGATTTCAAAAAATGCAAGTGATTTTTACTTTAAATACAGAGAGTAAAAAGATAATTATTTCTAATTAAAAATAATAGATGATATCGTTAGATTTGCCATTGATTTATTCAAAATAATGTATAATTATTAATACATAAGCTGTAAGTGTTTTGCTCTAATAAAAATAAAAAATACTTTGATAATACCATTTGCCTAATAAAGATTTTCTCTTAAAAAGGATACGTATAAAAGATTGCAATTTTTGTGAGAATATGATAAAATTAATTAAATTATTGTAATTTCAATAAGGTCAATTACCAAATGGAAAATATATAGCAGTCAAGCGGCTTTCAGCGAACTCCAATCAAGGCCTCAACTAAGTTAAAAATGATATTATTTTGATTATCAAACTTCAACACTATAATCTTGTTAAACTTATTTTGGGGTGTTGCATCCATGAAGAGGAAAGACTATGAGTACATGCCAAATGGAAGTTGGATTCTTTCGTTTTTGGTTTGCCCTCTCAATCTTCTTTTTATCTTTGATTAATTATTGGTGATTTATATTTACCATTAGAGCAACACACTTAAAATTGTCCCACTTAATTTCTCTTCCTCCATCAAATTCATTGACAAAGAATATATAAATCACACTTGACATTCTTATACTTTGTCAACAATATCTGCTCGTTGTATTTTAACTTTTTTCACCTTTTTCTTTCTTCTTGTAAATCATTTTACTTTGCCTATTCTGTCAATTATCATTAAAAAAATTTGATGAAAAACATCATATGTCCATTGTTGTTAATAAATTTGATAAAAAGTAACAAAGTGAGATGATTTAAAAGTATATTAGATAAGATAAAGTAAGATGATTCCAAGTATAAAGACTAAATTAAGATTGGATTAAAATGCTCGAATACTAGGTATAATTTACTTTATATATATATTTGAATCTTATCATATATATACTATGGAAATAGACTGATCAAGTCACTTTCAGGGGTGAAAACTTTGGAATGAAGGAAAGGCTTATGAGCTGTTAGGCCCTGGGATGGAGGGCCCAGCTACTCCAATGGCAGAAGTGTTGAGGTGCATACAAGTGGTGGGTGCAAAAGTGCTTCTATGACGGGCCAATAATGTCTTCAGTGCAATTAATGTTTGTGACTGAAAATGCAATGCTGTCAAAACCCAAGCAAACTGGGCTTTATGTTGAGAGGGTTCCAGTAAGAGACCGCTACATCCTCTTGACTGGAAGTGTTTCTAGCATTAATGAAGTCAACTATAACACATATGGAAGCTTGATGAACACTAGTCATTCTTGATGGGGAAAGAGATGTTAATTTGTACAGTGGTCCTACTTTGGACTAGAGTTGTGCATATCCATTCCCCCAGACTATTCAATATTGGAATTTGAAATTTTGATAAACGGATAAGACTTCCAACCACCCGAATCTACCTATCTAATTCTTTTTTTTTTTTTTTGGTAAATAAAAAAAAAAAAAAAAAATCTTACCCGTTTATCAATATGAAACTGATAACTATATTTTAAATTAAACGATTAGATCATTAATTATGAAACAAAATTTAGTTTTAAAAACTTATGGTTCAAAAAATTTAGACTCCTTTTATTCATTCACGAGTAATTGCCCAAGGCACATAAATATAATTTAATTTAAATTTGTAAAGCAAATTTTCATGAAAAATTGCAAAAAAAAAATAATTTATAAAAAATAAAAATCATTAATCAAAAGTGATTAAGCTATCCACACAATTATAATAAAGGTATAAACTTTTATTATTTATTACAAATATTATCACTTTTTTAGAACATTAATTTAAGAACTTTTATATATACCAGTTAAAAATTATGAGGGGATGCTAGATGCTGAGTTTCATGACTCCAAAGGATGGTTTGCTCAGTAAGTATTCAGAACTCAACTCTTGTTTTTAGCAAAAAGTTTAATGAATGAAAGATTTTGTTATAATTGAATCACCAAGACTCATTTGCTTAAACCATCCATTCCTACGAGTAGTTTCACAACTCCGGTAGATAGTTTACTCATTATGTTGCCTAAACTCAATATGTATCCTAAAG
Organism: Pouteria glomerata; assembly: GCA_035590655.1. NCBI lineage: Eukaryota > Viridiplantae > Streptophyta > Magnoliopsida > Ericales > Sapotaceae > Pouteria > Pouteria glomerata. Next base: position 6,738 of record JAVXUM010013078.1, on the reverse strand, counting down.
ATTTGAATTAAAATATATAAGATTTGAGTTCATGACATATATTGAGTGAATCATCTTCTGAAATCACGAAAATTTGTACGCAACATCTATTATCATTTTTTCCTTATAGAAAAGAACAACTTGAGTACAAGTGCCCTAATGATTTTGTTATAGTAAAATCTCATTTCTAGTGACTTTTCATTAAAACCAAGCTTTAAGTTTGGAAACATATTGAACAATCATCTCCTCGAGTCCTAAAATCTACCGTGCAACATATCTCCTTATCATTTTTCTCCTGTAGAAATGAACGGCTTAAATTTAGGAGCTTTGGAGATTCGATTATGATATAATTTTATTTTTAGTAAATTTTTCGTTAAAAACAAGATTTTAATTTGAAATATATATTATGCAAGCCATCTACTAAAATTATAAAACTTGACACGCAGTATCCTATTTTTCATTTTTTTGATGATAGTAAGTGTGATATACCTATATATATGGGTGTGATTTTAATCATACTGCAAATTTTAATAAAAAAATTACTAGTGCAATAATGCAAAATGAAAATTTAATACGACACCATTTGATACTGTTTCTAATTGTATTCGTTTGGGATGCTTCAGTTTCTAACTATTCGGATTTTTAGTTTTTTTTTTTTCTTTTAAAATGATCAAATTTATTTTCTTATATTTAAATTTTTTTTAAATCATAAAATGTAAAAATATCAAATTAACAAATAATTAAAAAAAAAATTTCTAAAAAACTAGCCTTTTTTTCCTTCTGAATCTCAAAATAATAATAATAATAATAATAATAACAACCCTTTACGTACCATTTAAAAGTCCAAATTCTAGCAACTTTTGATAATCCAAAAGTTGTTAGTTGTAATTTTTGGTGCATTAGGTGGAATAAGATGCAATTTTAAGTAATTTTTTAATAATTTTTTATAACTTTTGGATATTTAATAAAATTTTTAATAATTTTTGATAATATTTTGGAATTTTTGAGTTGAATGAATTACTATAAGAGAGTAGAAAAAGTAATAAAAATTGGCGTTTTTTCAAACACACAAGTAAATTTTGATAATTTTTCACTCAAAATTGGGTTGCCAAACTGCGCTTTAAGAGTTGATTATTAACAAATAAAAAAAATTATCTTTTCTTTTTGCTCCCCAAACTAAGACACAGCACTTTCCACGTGGCATTACGGTAGCGCAAACATTTGGAATTGCCATGGTTGATTGCGTTAGAAATGATTAATCGGCATTCTCAGCGTGGGTGAGTAAAATTAAAACAGAATTATTATGTAATTACACCATCATTATTTTTCATTTCATTATTATATCTTCGTCATATTATCGAGCTATTTAGTAATTATATTAAGCAGCCAAATCATTATTCAAGATTTATTTAAATATGTTCATATTAACATCTATGATCTCATCAACATTGAAATTTCACCTCTTGCTAGTTACACATTACCAAACAATGAAACACAATCCCACGATACAGAAAAACAAAAGAGATTGACCACAAAGTATTAATGAGAAAAAACTTTAGCAATTAAAAAATAAAAAATCTCAAACCACAAAAATCAAAATTTTTACTATACACAACCAATTATAAAGAGGACTATAGTAACATACATGATCTACTCTTCCAATCCTGCCGCATTGATTCACACTAGAGGCTTTCTCCAACACGTGAAGAAGAATCTTTACCCACACTTAATGAAGACGACACTCATGCCTTCGAACACCTTCAAAGAATCCGCACACAAGAAGTTTGATATTTAAAAACTATGTGGTTAAGTCGAGAGAGATCAATTATTAACTCACAAAAAATATGTTCATTTCTCTCTGGATATGCTTCAAGGCCTTAGGAAAAGGTCTACGTTAATAAAGCACTCAAACAATCCAATCCTACATAAGATTGTATAGTTTGTTATTTCCAAAATTTTTTAGAAAACTTTTCAATATCTTTTAAAAAAATTTCCAATCTTCTTAAACATTAGGAAACCTTCTGTAAAGTATCTTCAACCTTGTATTAGAAAACTTTCCTTAAAGAATATTCAACTTCGCATTAAGAAACTTTCCAAAAAATCTTCAAACTTATACTTTTGACACCTCAACCAAATGCCTAAAAATATAAATTCGAAGTCATTGTTTTGTTCACTAGTTTGGCAATTACAATAATAGAGCTAACAATCTCCCCATTTGATAATTTTGTGATACAACAATGCTTTTATATACAATCTAAAAAAAAAATTACAACATTTCTCAGTTTTTAAACTTAATCAAACTAAACTCTTCCTTGATATGTGAACTTATGAACTCTTCCTTGATCAATGTTCCTAGTTAAACTTGCACATCACTTAAACAAAATATCTTGTAAAAAGTATTAAATTTAAAATAATATATTCAAATTCTTCCCCCCTTTTTTTGTTGTGAAATTGACAAATATAAAACCAAAGAATGAGAAAATAAAGAATGGAACATAAGTCAATAAAGATAAGAGAAAAGGGGAAAAATATGCAACATCTAATTAAAAGCATGCAAACTAACTAAGATTAAGATCTAAAAATTGAACTTCTCAACTCAAGTACTTTAGTCTATTTTTGAACATGCTATGATCAAAGATATACTTTAAGAATATTAGATTGAGAGAATAACCACCTTACGTGTCAGGAATAAAAAAATTCATAGAATTAATAACTTTCATGCTATGAGTTGTTCACATAAGGCATAGAAGTGAAAAACGCTAGAGATGTGTGTGATTAAGTATCGTTTAATGTACAGAATCGTTCACACTATCATACTCCAATGCATCTTCCTTATAGTCTCCATGGACCATTAAATTAAAATCCTTGTACTTTTCAACTAATTTCTTTCAATTTTGTAATTTTTAACTTTTTCTCCATGATTTTTCAATTAATCACCACCAAGCCTTTTTATTTCGCACAAATCCCACCAACCTTGGCAACTTTCACACACTTATGGATAGATAGCTATTTTCTCTATATTATCTTTTTTCAAAGAGTGGTTGTTTTAATAACTGACATGTCAATGGGTGGCCCTTTCCAAGCAAATCTACTTGAAAGATCTCAAAGAGCAATCATAGGTCCATGTAGAAAATAAAGTCAAGCTTGAAGAACAATAGATAAAATTCAATACAAGGCTTAGACTTTACTTATGTAAAACTGAACTTACAAGCATATCACAACCATGACAAATAATAATAAAACATTATTTATTATTAAAACATGTATTCCAAGTTATGAAAAGTATTTTGATCGTACATTTTTATTCATGTTCTACTAGCATAGATAAGATCATAGAACAAAAATTAACATGAAATGCTTAAGTGTCAAAATCCACAAAAATCTTCTTGGATTTTGAAATTTTATTTTTATTTTTAATTTTTTTTTTAGAAAATGAAACAAAGAAAAATTAATCATGCAATGAATGAAAATTTAAACTAGATGATCTAATAGAGTTACCAGAGAAAAAGAACATTATGCACATTCTAATCTTATAAAAAAACAGCCTAAAGAACATTATGCACATTCTAATCTTATAAAAAAACAGCCTCTACTTAAGTAGGGCAACCCCTTCAACTTTATTAGTGGCGTGAACTTGCAAGTCACAGTTTCTTACCTAAATTATCCTTATTTTAGGAAAAAAAAATTTTGAGCCTTGGGGGTATTGGGTTTATGTCCAATGGGTTTTGAAGAAAAAAAAAATCTTTCTATTCTTCCTCATTGGCCTAGGCATATGTGAGGTATGGAATCAACACGTGACTCCTGGAAGTCTGTATTGAATTACGTGTGTCAACATAGGTAGTGGGGTAACCCATATAGTTTGTAGCAATTAGGACTAAGGCGATCTTTAATTCCACAACAATGGCAAATAGCTACAAAATTATGAGAAGAATAAGAATGCGTACCTTGGAAGTTATCCTTTGACTTATTAGCCACTTGCTTTGGTGGAATTGCTTTAGGCTTCGTTGGAACCTCCTTTGAAATCTTTGGAGCATAAGTTTCTTCTTCCTCTGCACCTTCAAAACTAGCTTTGCTCTTGACTATAGGCCTTCTTTGCGCACGTAAAACCTCATGTAAGTTTTTTTATGGAATGCTGAATTTATCATTGAGTTCTTTCAAAACGCTTTACTTCTCGAAGTAGTCTTTATCTTTGGTCTTTAGCTTCTTTCTCAAAGTTTCCATAACTTTTCCTTGAGTTCTCATATTATCTTCAATTTTGCAAAATTGAGCTTCAAGGTTATGGTTCTTGGCTTCAAGGTCTTTAATAATAATCTTCAAAGAATCCCCCTCCTTTTGCATTTGCCTTCTTCTCCTTTGTTAACTTCTTATTTTCTTCAAAAAAACTTTGAGCAATCTTTAAAAAGTTTTTCATTCATCTCTTGTAGGCTCCATACATCTTCATTGTCATCGGATAAGGAATGGGAATAACAAGACTCACTTTGAGAGTTTTCTCTTTTAGAGCATCCTCAACCATTGGAGTAGGATAAAGAGAAAGTGTTTCAAAATTTTTATAAATTCAACAAATCTAGGAAGATACTTAGATTCTTCAGATGGCTCCATTAAGGCCAAGATATTTGTGTTGACTTTTTTCTTACTAACAAAAGAATTATGCCTTTATGATAGAAACCCTAGGCGAACCCGCTTTGATACCAATTAAAATTTCGTTCTTTGCTAGTTATTGATTACCAAGCAATCAAACACAATCTCACAATGTGAAAAAACGAAAGAGATTCAACATAAAGTATTAACGAGAAAAAGCCTTCGCAATTAAAGAATAAAAAGTCTTGGGCCACAAAAATCAAAATTTTCATTATACATAACCGATTACAAGAAGGATCACAGTAGCATATATAGTCTACTCTTTTAACTCATAAAGGAGAATATTCATCTGCACTTGATGAAAACCACACTCACACCTCCAAACACCTTCGAAGAACCTACGCATAAGAAATTTGATAGTTACAAACTATTATGACAAAGTTAAGAGAGGTCAATTATCAACTCACAAATAATATATTCTTCTCTATCTGGATGTGCTTCAATACCCTAAGAGAAGGTCTATCTTTATCGAGGATTCAAGCAATCCAATCCTACATAAAATTGTATAGTTTTCTAGCTATTTTTAAAATATTTTAAAAAACTTTCCAATCTCCTGAACATCAGAAAACCTTCCTTAAAGTATGTTTAACCATGCATTAGAAAACTTTTTTTTAAAGTATCTTCAACCTCGCATTAATAAATTTTTCAAATATATATATCAATCTCATCATTAACACAATTGGAACTATCATCCAAAAATTTATTACCTGGCCAAACAAAACCTAAGTCACCACAAGATGGACGAAGCCAGATGGAAGCAAGAGGGGCAAGTGACCCCCTCAATTTTGGATACAAAATTACTAAAATACCCATAATATTTTAGTTTTATTAAAAAATTAAAATTAATTAAAATTTTTTTCACATAATAGTAATTTACAAGAATCAAAATTAAGCTTTTATTTGTAAAATGAAGTGCATTTTTTTTACTACACTAATGAATATTTTTAAGTATAATATCAATAAATATAACATACAACGTAATAATAAATTCTATAAAGAATATAATTAATAATAATTATTTTTTTTAGTGACGAGAAATATTCTTATTAAATCTCAGTACTCTTAAAATGATCAGTTAACTATTAAATTGTGAAAATTATATTTACTGTTTTAATGTTTAAGGATAACTTTCTCTTTTCCTAAAAGTAACGTAATTTTTATCCTATTCTTAATCCCGATGCAGCTCGTTATTATCTGTTTCAGTGCTCGGTGGCCCCCTTGTCAAAATTTTGGGTTTGCTCCCGACCACAACATATGAAGGCATATGCCAAGCAAGACAATTTATTATTATCATCATCATCATCATCATCTAGACAATTTATTGAAACTTTGAAATCATGTGTTTTGAATAGAAATTTAAAAAAAAATGCTATCAAATATAAATGATTAAATCAAAATGTTGTTGAAACAATAAAATTGTAATTAAAATATATTTTACAATTTTATTCTTTTTAAAGGGATAAATTTACAAGTATTTCACATTTATTTTAATAATTTAATTTTTTTAATTGCATAAGTTACTCATCCAAAAATTAATACACAAACGAATGCTTTGGAGGGAGAAAAATATATCTAATCCAAAAAGATATAGAAATGGAATTCGGAAATAAACTTAGAGGCCATTTGGCAAACTTTTAATTTTTATCAATTATCAATTTCTTTTTAAATATTTTCCAACATTCTCCACTAAAATTTACCAAACACATTTTCAACTTTTACTAGCTTTTCATCAACTTTCTCTAAATTTTTTAACTTTTATCAATTTTTTTCAATTTTTTCTAACTTTACAAATTTTTTCTAAATATTAGGTTAATTATAATGACATCTTTCAACCATTTAAATTTTGCACTTACCTCCCCTACTTCTTAATGTTTGTCACACTTAGACTCTTTCTATTAGTTTTCTTCCCTAACGCCATTATGGTGCTACAGTAAAATGACATAAATGCCCTTGGTAAGTTCAAATGGTTAAGAGAAATTCCTATAATTAATCTAATATTTAGGGGAGATTTCTGTAATTTAGCCTAATTATATTACCCAAATAATTCACTAGAATATATTTCATATTAATTTAATTATATTATTTATTATAAATAATTTAATAAAATATATTTTATATTAA
>JAVXUM010013059.1:0-10076 GCA_035590655.1 Pouteria glomerata | reverse complement strand
ATACTAGAAGATCAATCGTGGGAAGATTAACATCAGTTGAGATTTTGCCGGATTTCCCGGTATTTTCCATTATTATGCGAGACATGATTTGATCGAATCGTAACCGTTATGGAAACATAACCTTAAGTGATACACCTTCTTTCTATAAACTAGGCGCAAATATTGGGACGAATTAATCCGCTCTACTTTCAGGGCTCTTGGGTTCAGAGGCCCGAACTTAAATTCTTGCCGGGCTCGAGATCGGACATCCTCCGAGCTCAGGCTAGGCGCCTATTATTCTCTCCGAGCTCCAAGACCATGGTCGACTGTCCTCTGGCAGTATTAGGGGTAATTTTGGGATTTTACTGGAGCTCGAGAAATATCTATCATCATATTCTACACTAGAAATTTTTATGCCACGGGCCTTTGACTAAACAAAACATAAGACCTCAGAGCCCCACCACCCAAAACAAGAAAAGAACTAGTAATAATTCCATATTAAAATATATAAGGATTAAATGAGATTTTTAGTTTCATTCTCACAAACGCATATGGATACTTTAAACAATAACACTAAAACATGTCACTATCATTTCAAAAAGGGCAAAAATCATAAAAACCAAGGATAATATTTTTGAATATTCTACACTTGCATCTTTTATGCCACAAACCTCTAGCTAAACAAAAAATGTCCCCAGACCACCACCTTATCATTTCCAAAACAAGATGAAGAATTAGTATATAAGGGATTGAATGAGATTTGCAGTTTTATTATTACACAACCATAAGGAATGCATAACCTCAAACACGAACATGAAATGTCTAGAAAATATACCTTGAATGGATTGGATTTGAGATTAAATTTTACAAAAATATAAGTAAGGAGCCTATCATAGATAAACTAACAATTATTTTATTAAAATTTTAGTATAAGAGTACAAGTGGTTATTCAAATCCATTTTTCATCAACCAAACAAAAGGTCTCTGCCAACAAAATTATAATTAGTTACTCAACTCAAATTAGAATTACATTACCAGTGATTTGAATGCTATCACTCCAAATTGGCATATGTACCAATCTCAATGATATATGTATAGAGCTGAAATCAAATTGGTCTATATTACATAGGACAAACTGCCCTAAGTTGTCCTCAATATTTTAACAGCATATATTTTACACCATTATCACAATTAAGAAAACTAAATTCAAATGAAAATGCCAGTGTGCTTATTTATCTATCGACATCTACCTAATTGCAATTTAGATAGATAAAAGGAATGAATTTTCTTTATAGTGGACGTAATGTACTGTTTGAAAGACTCCCTGTACTTGTCATACAACTGTTGAGAGTAATCATGAGAGGGCTTCTAAGTGCACATACTAAACACTGTTCTAAGTATAAGTTTAAGAAGAACAACAAAACATTTTTTGAATATCGAAGCAGAGGATCAAAAAGATACTAATAGAGCATCATGTGCTCATCTGCGCTGAACAAAGGCTTCAGAAGTCCTTGTAGAATGTTCCCTAACTTTCTAATCTCTTTTTCTAGAAACTCCCATCTCTATTCAAACTTAATTGTGCTTTGAAAATTCATCGTCATGTTGCCATAACCAAACCTCTAGTTCTATAACAATTCCATAATCTATGAAGATGCAGCAATAAGTATCAAATCAAGATTTGAAGTCGACCAAGCCAATAAAAAAAGGAAATAGAGCCAACTGAAATAGTAGAACACAAAAAATCATATAATAAAAAAAGTGAGCATCTGCAAATAACTAAGGAGAATCTACAAACCCAGACATTAGCTCAAAAGCATACACATCAACAAGACTAATTGATAAAGTGGGTACACCCCTGTGTAACTTCTAATCCTCTTGGATCACAAGATTTTTTTTCCTATTGTAAGAGAGAGAGAGATAGATAGATAGATAGATAGATACAGTAAGTGAGAGAGAGAGATAGAGAGAGAAAGGTGGTTACAATGGCTATGATGCAAAATCACCGGCCTCGTTTTTAAGAGCTATCGAATTGTTGATTAGGTTAATTTCAGTTAAGCTTCTCAATAGGACTGAGTTGTGGCTTGTGTATGTCCCATAGGTACTCCACTATCATCCCTAACCTCGCCTCAGGACTCGATATTTCACTCTGAGAGTTCTCTTCTATCATTTATTTCTCTTTTTTTCTCTCTCTTTCTCTCCCATATCAGCAAATCGCAATGTAAATTATGTAATTATGAGTCAAAGTGGAACAAGGAGAGGAAAGTTGGAACGAAAGAGTATGTCTGGGTAAATAAAAATAAGACCCTTTAGCAAGAATATGATTTCCTTGTCTAAAGTCACACTTTTAGTGAGAAAGTATAAATTTTGTCTCAAAATATCCATCATTTTCACCCTTTTAGTGCTTAAATTCATATACTATTAAAATAAATTTATTTTTTTATCATTATAGGCAATGAATTTTTTATTTTGTTGTCAAATAATACTTTTAACAAGGGAATTATTTCCTCATCTAAAGTTAAACCTTTAGTAAGAAAGTATAAATTTAGTCACCAAATAATACTTTAGGTGAGGAAATTATTTGCTTGTCTTCCTCACCTAAACACATATATGATAAAAATATAAATGAAAATAAATTTATTTTAAATTTTCAAAATTATTTTTTATTACATAAAATTAAATCTATACAGCATATTTATCAAATGAAACATAAGTATTTTTCTTTAAAGACCATAATTTAAATTTTTATAATAAAAAATATTTTTAAAAAACTTAAAATTAAAAAAATTTATCATTGTAAAGTAATTCATTTGCGCAAGTAAATTTTTCAAAAAAAAAAAAAATTAATTACCTATCCACTTATTAAAATATCTTAAAAAAATGGTAAGTTGTTTTCTATATATATTATTTGAAAAGTAATTTATATTATAAAATAAAGATAAAATATTTACGATCTTATAATTATTTGCTTTTGTATGATATCTTTTATGTCATTTTAAGTGTGTAATACATCTGTGAAAATAAATAAGAGCAGTTTTTATAATTTTAATTAATGAAAAATTAAAGTGAAATGCAAAAGGCTATTTGTGCAATGCAAATAGATTTACAAAAGTTAAGTACTATTAACGAGGAAATAAATATTTTCTCAGTAATACCCTATTATTAGTGAGGAAACTAAATTTCCTCGCCCGTAGTAAAAAAACATTGCTTGACTATTGGTGAAGAAACGAATATTTCCTTACCTATATCCCACTATTAGTAAGGGAACTAAATTTGCTTACCCTTATAGTGAAGAAATTCAATATAACTATTAGCGAGAAAATTTTTTCTTATAAAAACTCTTCAAATTATTTGTAAGAAAATATTTTTTTTCCTCTCCTAAAACTACTATTAGTGAAAAAATAAGTTTTTCTTGCAAAAACTTTCCTCACTTATGCTCTATTTTCTTGTAGTGGAGGTCAACAAATAAGGGTAGATATTGTTTTTTATTGAGGGTAATTTAGTAATTTAACATTTGTCTCCTATCTAACCTTTATCCCTCAAAATTGAATCCCTGAGCTAGATATATACATTCTTTCTAGGCTATATAAACTCTCGTATTGGATATATTATCTACTTCTACAAAAGCCAATCAAATGTGGATAAAAAGGTAAGTTGGGATGATATATCCCATTCCATCCTATTCTCTTATCTTGTGAAATAAACATGGCCTTCGTAGAATGGGAATAAGAACATAAAAATATTATTTAAGAAAAAAATAAAAAAGAACAATTAACATAATTTATGAGCGAATTTTGGTTCGAGCTTCAATGAATTAAATTATTTAAATTTTTATTTGAGTTGGATTATCTCACAAATCTACAAATTTGATCCAAACCGGCTCTTAATCACAAATATGCGATTATGTAGTTGGTTCAACACCTCATATAACTAAAATAGTGCAAATATTTGCTAGTGATACTTAAGTTACACCTGGTTTCAAGAAGCCAAAGCTGCTTCTAACATTTTTGTGAAAAAAACTAATTTTTCTATTTGGTTTTGTAGTTTCTAAGCTTATAGCTTTTAACTTCTGAGGAACTGTAAAATTGCAAAATTAATCCTATTCTTTGTGTCTTTACACCCTTTAACCTACGCTGGAGCTAGGGTTTTAATCTTTTTTTAAACCATCAATCCTTTTAAAACCCAATCTCTCTTTTGCCGACTACTTTCACAGAGCTAGGGTTTAATCTTACAAGAGTTATCTACTTCCACCTTCAGCTCAGTAGTGAGTTCACTAGTTTGAATTCAATTCTATGGGTGGGAAGAACACCATAAACGTTTGCTTGTTTAGTCTTTCTTACTCCAAAATTGATAACTAATGCTTGCTCTATTGAATTTTTATTTAGGTAGTACCTGGATAGTTTTTTTCTTAAAAAAATAAAAAACTATGCTAGGAGGAGTCTTATGAGAGATCGATATTGTTTTATGTTTGATTTCTAGGGTGTCAGATTTTATGCTTGTTAAGTTATGAGTTTGCTGTTATGCTATTTCTAATATCTTTTCTTGTAGTTGTAGCATTGATTTTTGCTAAAAGTTTTTGAAAGAAATAATTCCCCAATTATTTTTTATTTTTTTTTATGTTTTTTCCTGTGCATTTGGAAGAAAATAATATATTCACTTCCCAGTTATTTCTTTTCTTTTTATTTTATTTATTTATTGTGGATGTTAGACGTACCTAATTGTCTAGTTGACAAAATTGGTTTCATCCATGTTTCTTAGGATGACCCCAACTGACCAAAGAGAAACCATTAATGTCTACTATTAAGAAAAATTGTGTTTAAGATTCTGAAATCTTGATTCTTAATATTTATATAAATTTCTACCTCTTAAGTGAATGTTTAGCTGCTAATGAAGTTTTAAGCTACTGATTAGTCTGCAGTTTGAACATATTGATAACTAATGTTGCTCCCATTTGTTGATTTTTCATGTAGGTAGTACTTAAATAGTTCTCTCTTTCTTAAAAAAAAAAAGTAATATTTGAACATATCGATAACTAATGTTTGCTCTCATATGTTGATTTTTTATGTAGGTAGTACCTGAATGTTCTCTTTGTACTTGAGATTAATTGAATGATCAACCCAATGATATCTGTAAGTAAGCTTTGTTTTATGTTCAGAATTGGTTCCCATTTTTGCATTTTGTTTCTATTTATATTGACTATTATGCTTTCCATCTTCTGTGTTCAAAATTACCCTTTTTTTTTCTATAACTATATGCTTTGTAGCTTCTGGTAATATGTATTTTAATTTGTGGAATGTCCTTTGGCTTACGAGTGTAGCTGGATAGTGGGAAGGGTTTCGTCCACCCTTGACCAGCCTTTAGATTTTTGCTACTTTTTGTATGTTATGGTGGAGATAACTTTCAGAAACAAAGACTAAAGTTAAGTGGAAGCTTAGTTCATCTTAGTTTTTTTCTTTTCAGATCTACATAACTTCATCTTATTTGTTAGAAAATCTTCTAAAACAAACTTTTTTACACATAAATAATTGTATCTGGATCTAAAAATCCAAGTTAATAAGGGATATAATTTTCAAATTATAGACAATCTTCGGTAGGAAGAGCACCTCATAAGTCAACAATCACTGCTGATGTAACTACTTAGCTTGGAAACAAAACCAATTAATTGTCAAACAGAACAAATAAAATATAAAACAATATCAATTGAAGCTCCCATGTATTAAGACAATGTTTGGACAATTGGCACCACAATTGCAATCATTATCATTGTAGTGACATTGCAAATAAAGATTCCAATGATCATTACAACGAACTTAAGCTATCTCTTTCTATCTTTTTTATTTTTTTTTTGATAAGTATATCTTTTTATCCTTTAGAAAGTGGAACAAACTAAATTAAATTCAATTCAATTAAACTAATTAAATTAAATTAATGAAATTAATTATTATTCTAATTAATTTAATTTAATATAATTTAATTAACAAGAGATATGTTTTAATTAATTAATAATTAAGTTTATTAATTTAATTTAGTTAATGTAAAACATGTTTTATTGGTATTGATTTAAATTATTTTTAATAATTATATTTTTAATAAATTATATTTCTAGCATTTGTCAATCCTTAGAAAGTTAGGCACTCCAGTTGTAATTAGGAGATAAGTAAAAAAAGAAAGAAAATAGTATCTTCAAATCATCCTTGAAACTTATTGGTAAGATCACCTAAATAAACCTATGCCTCCCCTTTGTAATCTACTACTATTTGTCCTTCCTCTTTATACGTGAACTTGTATATTGTAATAAATTTACCCAATTTAGTTGTATCATAGTCATATTGTTGCTTCGTATATAAGTGTAATACAGTGCTGTCCTTCTCTCTCACTTCTAGTAATAAAGTATGTAAAATAAGTTAGCTGCGAAACTGAATTTTGCCATGTTTTGTGTTTGTAATTGCCATTAAGCTATTATTATGATATAAATGACAAGCATCATCATTATCTACTTGTGTATGTTTTGTAATAAGGTAGTCCCATTAAAACCCGATATCAAATAGAGTAAATCTTTCAGTGAATCCACACAACATAATTACCTTAACAATCTGACAAACTAAACTCAATTATTTTTTTTCTAATTTGATTAGTCCAATAGAAAGCCATTCCACTCCCTCATCATCACACCCCAACCTTGAATTTGGGTTGAGGAAAGGAGAAGGCCTCAATAGCTGACCTACCAGAGGCATAGATGCAATGATGTCGAGACCTTAAAACATGTCCCTTAAGAAAGCGCATTAGGATAGCGATCAAACCTATATCTTCTTAGAAATTGCTACTAAAAAATTCTATAAAGGGAGCAAGAACTTATACTATCTTTCCAAACATGGCTATGCAAACTTGATCAAGCATTTTTTTCAAATAGATCGGAAGCCACTAAAGGAGTCACAAATGAAAAATCAATATGAAGCACTTAAAAGAGAGTGTCGTGCATAGATGTCCATTAAAAACCTAGGAGCTTTACCACTAGAATGAGATAGAATGCTAGGAAGGCATATGGGATGCTCCCTAGTACTAGTGGGATCAAATGGCACAGGTGAGCATATTTTCCTTCCAATAATATTAAGTTATGCATATTACGGCCCGTTTTGTAACAATGTCGTTCATCTGGTTCTGTTTTTTTATTATCATTTTTTGTAGCCATTTTTTGTTGAAATGAAATCTGGAATTACATTTAGAACCTGAAATTTGTTTATATTAATTAGCTATTATTTTAATAAAATATTTATTCTTATTAATGTTTTAAAAAGGTTAATTAAATCTAATAATATATCTTACATATAAGTTTAATTAAACTTTAATTTAGTTAAGTACTTAAATTAATTAAACTAATAAAAAATAATTTAACTCAATAAACACATAATATATTAAATATATTTCAATAAAATATATTACATAACTTTAATTAAATTAATTTCTAATTATATGATTTATTAAATAATTGAATAAAACCATATTAATTAACAATGTAATGAAATGTTACAAGAGAAATAAGCGTTAACATATATATATTTTTTTTCATTTTATTTTTGAAAACATAAAAACAAGTTCAAGAAACACACCATTGTTTAGGGTTTTCAAAAATTATTATGCCTAAACAGGAAAACAATGAACATTAACATTACTAAACGGAGCCTAATTTGCACACTTAATTTATGACACCATTTATGCCATTCCTAAAGATGGTTTCAAATTCTGTAGCTAAACGAAAAGGTCTTTAAGTTTAAAGATAGAGGGCTTGAGCACGAGAAGCTAATGTAAGAGGTATGCATGTGTACAATCACTTATAGGAAATGATAATAAACACCTAGCAAGGTTCCAGCATAACCATTTGTACTTATCAATGAGGTCACTGACTCCTGTGATGAAGTTGAATCAACACAACTCCCAAGAATAAACATAAATTTTGAAGGCATTAAGCTTAGAGCAGAGCATGTTCATGGTGTGCCCACTTTTAGAAGTCTTGCTAAGCCTCCAAAATATTCAAGGAGTCTATAGAGAACATTTAGAGATGACACATCCAGAAGGACAAGGAGGAACTCTACTACTATGCGATTAGCTAAGAACTTGGAATAAATTATGGAACCTTGTTTGATCCAAATAAGTACTTGTTCTAATTTGGATGTAGGATGCTACTTGTCTCAAAAAATAGGGAGATGTTCATTTAACAATGGCATCTTGGTTGACCCATCATAATCTAATCTGTTCCCCAAGTTGAATGGATATGGGAGTTGGATTTCTTTTCAAAGATCATATTAGACTTGGAATTTTTATAAAAAAAATAAATATCAGATCAGGTATAAGGATGGGACTACCTCCAACCTAAATCCAATATCCAATTCGAATTTACTGTGATTTACCCCAAAAAATATCTAAATAGACCTAAATAGTATCAAATTCCCTGTGTAAATATTATGTTTCCCACATATAGGTGGTTAGGGTTTCATAAAATCAAAACTACTAGTCTTTCATTTTATTATTGTGATGATGTTAATCTATTATTTTGGTTTTGGAGATGAATTACTTGGCAGTAATAGGTTACATATGTAATCAAATTATGTATCAAGTTAGAAGCAGGTTCGGAGGTAGACGAAGGGTTCAAATTTTTGGACATTTGCAAATATATATAACTTTAAGTGAATATGCAAGAGTAAGTTAAGTTTCTTTTGCATTCTTATTATGCATAAAATTATAAGTGTGCAAACTCTGTCATTAATCATAAGTAATCCAGACACACTAGTCATTAACTTCAAACACAGCATATTATAAAGAAACTTTCAAACTCATCATCACATAACAAGTTGTCGGGGATAGTACATCAACAAATCGTCTTTTAAAGGAACCCACCAAATAGAAACGATAGAACCGAACACCATGTTTTGAGTTACTAACCCATTGGCATGTACATCATAACTCTGCGCAGGTTCCGAGCTTTCAACCCGAGGGTAAAACTCATGACCCTTCTTATTTCCACACCCCACCATACTCCCTGACACCACAACAATCGCAAAATCTCATCAATCATCACATATCATATCAAGCCAACAATCACATACATAGTGATCATACTTTCCGTTAAAATCATCATTTCATGTATTTGGTTATCATATAAGATCATAGATTAATATAGTAACATTACCACATTACTTTTATCATTCCATTACATTATACAACAATCATAGCACCTAATAATTAATGTTATCATTCAAAACATTAATATCATATATGATCCTCAGATGAGATAAGTAAAAAAAATCAAATTTATACTTTTGGGAAGGGGCATAGGCGCCCCACCCCTAGGCACGGGTGCCTTACTAGTCCAGAATTTAACTATTATTTTATATTTAAATCGAATTTGCAAGCCGTATGTTCCTAACCTTGTCTTATCGCAAATATCAATGAAAATAAAAGTTGAAGGTATTATGTAGTGCCTAAGAGTTCCAAGGATGAATCAAGACTAGATCCTATCATCTTATGCTTTCAAATCAAATTTTAAGTTCCAAAGGTTCAACAAACACTTATAATTCCTGTTTCTTCCAGGTTTCTACTTCCTTGCTTCTTAAGTATACTAGAAGAAGTTTCAAGATGATGAGCTTTTGATGCTTGACTTTTCACTTCAAGTAAATCTAATATTTCTTTCTTCAATTCATTCTTCTTGGCTCCAAATTAGCAAATAATCACCTTAACACATACATAACCCTAGGTTAAATTTCTAGGATATTTTCTTAGATTTAGCTTGTAAAGAAACCAAAACTTGGGTAGCTTACCAAAATTCACACCTTATCTTGATTCTTAATGGATCTTCTTTGTAATACCTTGAATTTTCCTAAGTACATACACTTGGAACCTTTGATGTATTTTGAACCTAACTTGAACTCTAAGCTAAAGAACTTCCTTAGAACATAACCTTAGCTTAAAAAAGACAATATTGAAGTCTCATAAAACCCTAAAACCAATTTAGAGAACATCAATTCATAATTAGGGGTTTGAAAACCCTAATTGGTCAAGTTGAGTTTAGTGTGTTGTAAAGTGAATTTTGGTGAATTTTAACTTGA
>JAVXUM010013040.1:0-10076 GCA_035590655.1 Pouteria glomerata | reverse complement strand
AAAAAGGTTAGGGTTGGGAAAAGATTTTTTGCCTTTTATATCAATAAGAAAGGGTAGATCTGTCATTTGGTATTTCAGAAAAAATTCTGTGCAGACGCTTGCAGGGAGCTCTTGGGCAAGAGCTTCCCTGTTCATGCTCGCGAAGAACCTGTACCCATTTTACACATGTTCCAGGTGAGGTGGTAAGCTCGCGGGCGTGAGCTGCCCCTTTCATCCCCACGAACTCTGCAGTGTCTCATACCCTTTGCTGTTCTTTTCCCAGTCTTAACAATAGATCACAAACACACTTTGGCTTGTATTTGTGACCTATAACCTCAAACTGTGTGACATTTCCAAAGAACAAATTACATACAAAGGAATTGCCAATTTTCTAACACTAACATGTTATATATATTATATTATATTATATTGTAATTAAATTATTACATTATATTATATTCTAATTAAATTGTTATATTATATTGTATTATATATTATTATATTGTATTATATATTATTATATTATATTATATTATATTAAAATGGACAATGTTTAGAAATGAGCCAAAATATTTGGAACAGAAAAAAAAAATAAGAGTAAAAACACATTTTTTCTGTTGTCGTTTTCATTTTTTTTGGAAACAAAAATAGAAACAGATTTTAACAAACATGTTTTTCTTGCAAATTTTTAAAATTTTGAAAATGAAAACAGAAAAATAAAAAACGAAAACGTTACCAGACGGATCTAACAGTGATGTTTTCTAGTTATGGTTGTGTAAATTGATATTGTTCAAGCTGGTGGAGAGTACTAATAGTTGGAGCTGCTGTGAGACATAGGTCTAGAATTACAATGAGATGAAGTGAACAGAGGATGCAATATTGCACGCGCACACACCTAACAAACACAGGAGTATCTCAGTTTTGGGGTGCATGAGAATCCTAGTTGGAGATGTAGATATCACATGGCATCCCTATAGGACTTGTAGAATTTGGCATCCTAGTGGAGGTGCAAAATAGTGTTTTAGTGGTGGAGGTACATGCATTCGTTATGGAATGCAGCTTCCTGGTGACTGGAATAGAAAAATGTTAATGTTTTCCGTAACACATGGAGTACGGGAGGTGCTGAAGTGTTTGACAATAGGAAAGAACGACCACAAGATACACCCAGTAGGGGGTATGAATGCCCAGGATTGTGGGACTGTTAAAAGTGTAGCCAATGACAATGGCAGTGGTAGTGGGAGATATCTTTTAACTGCAACAAGAAAAAAGCAAAAAAGATCTTTTGCACTCGGATGTTGGGGTGCAAGTACCTCGATTAAGGGGAGTCAGTTCACTGCCACGAAGATGTTCGGATACCAGCCTCAAGAAGAATTTGTTGCAGGAGGCAAATCAAGCTGAAGTGAAATTTGCAGTGACCGTGATATATCCACCCACATTGGGTAGAGGAGGTGATTGTTGAGCAGATCCACCTAAGCTGGTGGCTGCCCTTGTGTAGAGCCGCTGGACAATAATTTCTTTTCTTTACGTGAAGCACTAAATACGGTGCCCAAATTTCATCTCACCATTACTAAATTTTGTGGTTCATGACTTGTCATCTTTCTGTCTAGTTTGTGTATAGCTTAAGAGGGTGGTGCAGAGAGATGGGTGTGCTATGGGAATCACCCGCCAGTGGTGGCAAAATATAAAGAGAGAGAGCTTGAGCTAAGGGGAAGCTCAAGAAGTGATTGTATTTAGGGCTAAAGGTAGAAAGGTGAGAAGGAGTGTTGGAGCAGGGGAGTTGAATGAGAAAAATGCGATCTCCTCATTTGAAATATTTATATATAGTGAAATTCTTGTATTACCAGTCATGAATGTACGCAATTGTCAAACCACATATATGTGGTTTGTGTTGTGTTTGTTTTATTTTTCTGTGCCTAATATTTTGATTTTTCTATTATAGGATTAAGATGTTTTCTGATCGTTTCACGATTTTTCTTGTTAAATTCTTATGCTTTATCTATTTACTTTTTTGATCTCAGTATTTGATTAGTTTGTTGCTTGATTGTTCAGAGATTAATAGGGGTCATTGGGTCGAAATTTCAAGATTCATTGATCCAAATCAGGATGAATCATTCTCACAAGCCTCCTAAAATCAATTAATACAAATTAACCCACATTGACTAATAGCTGAACTTAACCATTTCATTGCCCCAATAATCAAAGTCTCTAGGAATTACTTAAACAATTCTCCTATAAGTGGCATTATATTTAATACAATGCTCTTCATCATTGAAAGTATTATAATTTGAAAAGAAAATGTTAGGTTAAAAGTTTGCTTTGCTCTAACTAGATGTTCATAGAACACGAGCTAGTGGATCATGAAGCAATGATTAAAAATTGAAAGAAAAGAAAAAGGACAGTTCTTCAAATACCTTTGTTAGTTTAAATCTAAATTATTTCAGCTAATTATCAAAAGCATAAAAGTACCTGGAAGGGTAGAGCTGTTTTTTTCTTCTAAAAATAGACAGATTCTAGAAAACATAAAATACATAGACTGTATTAGGATAAATTACTAAATTTATACAACACTGAGGTCGGAGTTCACGCCTATACCTATACTCATATCCAAAGACAAGTCATATATTAGAACGTTGCTTTTTGTATCTAAAGAGTTTTAAACTAGTGACTTCTAAAAACAGAGTTTGAAAAAGGAAAAACTTCATGCTTTGGTAAGTTAAACTAACCCAATTGGTTATTGACTTCCTGGGAGCAATCTGAATGACTATGGTGTTTTTTTATTTTTAAATACAAAATAAAAATGAAAATAATTTGAAATTGATGCTTGCTTTATCAACGAAAATGTTTCGTTTATCGTTCGGTCACATTCTGCGCTGTTTAAACAGTAGATCTTACGTGATTAAAAAAAAATTGTAAAAGCAGAACACAGAGAGTGTGGTG
This sequence comes from Pouteria glomerata, assembly GCA_035590655.1. NCBI lineage: Eukaryota > Viridiplantae > Streptophyta > Magnoliopsida > Ericales > Sapotaceae > Pouteria > Pouteria glomerata. Next base: position 7,160 of record JAVXUM010013040.1, on the reverse strand, counting down.
TATGTAGCACCTCCGTTTTATCAAAGGGACGAAAGAGCGGGCGGCAGCCATATTACTTTAGAAGACTGCAAGAAATGCAAACAAGTGCCACCATTTGGGCACCTTCCCTTTCTGAAGTTTGTTGAGATATGTAGGCTGCATAATGTGGAATGTATTGGCGCTGAATTCTACGGTCATTATAATACAACTAGTGGTGCTACTGCTAAAGTGTTTCCGTCATTGAAGGTGCATTTATTTCCAATTGTCCCAAACTAGTACCCGCGGAGCCAGATCCACACAAGCCCCACATGTGCCTCGAGAGACTCTCACTGTTGGGCTCAGAAGCATTGACAAGTGATTGGGGGAGGATGCTACTCTCTCTGACTGCCCTTACAACATTGCAGATAGGTCGGCTCTCGTCAGAGGAGCTTGATCATTTCCCCTGGCCTTCTGTTGCCGTTGATGCAAATGAGGATAATAATGATATCACCCTCCTTCGTCAACAACACCTTCAATGGCCGTTCGTCCCTTCGTTGGAGTCCCTAACATTAAATGGTAACCCCTGGACAGAAAAAGTCTAGCGTCTTTCAGAGCAATTACAGTATCTTCCAGCCTTAAAGAATTTGCGACTGGAATATTTTTTCGGGTTAGAATCTCTGCCTGATGGGTTGGGAAATCTTTCCTCTCTTTAATCTCTCCGCATTGAATCCGCTCCGAAATTGATGAGTCTGCCCTCGGAACCAGCAACGCGACGCCTCGGCAATTTGCAATATTTGACAACTAAAAACTGCAGGCTTCTGGGGGAAAGATGCGAAGAAGAAAGTGGCCAAGAGTGGAGCAAGATTTCCCGTGTTCCATCGATCTTATTAGAATACGAGCCATTCAATTAATGGGAAATTGGTAAGCCAATAATCTCAAATTCCTAATGATTTATTCTCTTTTCCATTTGCATCTCATGTTTTCTTCTCTCTCTCTCTCTTTCTCACATTGTGGATAAAATGGAAGCTGACTGAATACAGCAAAAGTTTTTCTTAGCCCGCTTGCACGGAGAGAGAGTGATGTGAATTTTAGTTTTAGTTGGGGGGCGAAGATAAGTGAAGTGCTATAATTTTTATTTATTTTTTTATTTGGATAACTAATACAGGAATAGAGGAAGAGTTTAATTTTCTTTTTTTTTTTTTTTTAATTTTATGGGGATAAAATTTAGTGGAACAGAAGTGAAATGTATACTAATGTTTTTAATATTATACTCTTACAAAATTTGATGGAAGGAAGGTGAAGTTTCTATTAAATTTGTTAATTAGCAGTTAAAATTAAAATATTTCATTTTAATTTCATGTTATTCTTTAAAATTTTTAAAAAAAAGTATCATACATTATTTAACTGTACCTATTTCTCTTCTTAATGTCACTTTGCTTTTCTTTTTCTTTAAACAAGTCAATTCAAATAATACATTAACTATATAATAATACACATTCAAATCCTCCTCCACTCCTCTCCCACATTTTTCAATCAGGCAATTACTTAATAATATATACAAAACTAAGATATATGTAAACTTTTTCATAGTAGGATTAAGTGAATTTTTTTTTTAAATTGTGTGAATATTAAACATTTTTTAATTGTTTGAAACATAACATCTTTCTGATTTTTTTAATGAATATATCTTTATTGGCTGCATGATTTGTTCTGATATGTAAAAATGTTAAATTACTTGACATGTAACTATGTAAGAATGTTGAATCACTTGATTTGTAACTAAGAACATCACATTTAAATTACCCAAAAATTGCTGGTTTCTTTAATTAAGACCACCATCAACAATATTATTTTCTAATGTTCCTTTAATTTTATAATGAATATATTTTGGCTGTAGTCAATTTAGGGCATTGCGCATGCTCCCTTGCAAATTTATTTTGTCAGAAAAACTCATGTAAGTTGGGGGTGAGCAGCACTTGGATCTCACTTTTATCATTTTGTCATGAGTAGGATATTGGAAAGAGATTAAATGGTCTTGGACCTCTCTCAGCTCCAAAAGTTAGTTCGTAGAATGAGACTTTCTTTCACACTTATATACTGATCATTAGTCCTTTCCACAATTAATGTGAAAACTTCAACAATCTTTTCCTTTACACATCAGGCCTTGAACTCCCTTTCACAACTAATGTAGGAACCATAACGAAATTTGAAATCAATTTTGTTGAAAATCAGTGAAATTTTGATTTTAGAGGAAGTGACTAGTGTCAACCTTTTGCAATTGAGGATGAGGTATGTTTTGTCAGCTAGTTATCATACATATTTGAAGTTGATGTGTTGTTTTCTTTCCTGGCCGGGTGATCGACTCATTACTGTAGATGTATAGCTAGATCTTTTTGTTCGTAGTTTTACTACTGGGATTGGAGCAGTTTGTCTGCTCATTGCTGTTTCTTGGTTTCCATTGGTATATTCTGATCGGAATCGCTTCTCTTGTCTGGCAGTTGGTTGTGTTAAGTTGGGGGTATGTTGTGTTTGTTGTTGGATGTGATCAAAATTTGGCTACTTGCTTTTCTGCTGAGGAATTCTCAAGCTAGATTTTTGTGACTTCTGCTTCTTGATGCTGCTGTAGTTTCTCTTGCTGCTCTGTTCCTGCATTTCGGATCGCATTGCAATGCCTTTTGATTATTTGGCATTGTCTCGTTTTGTGGTGTTTGTATTGAGCTCTGAATAAGTTGCTGGAATTCTGCTATTTTGGTTTTGGTTGCTGCTGCCATTGTTGCTGGTTCTTTGCTTTTTTGCCTTCCTAACGATGATCATTGTTTTGGCGCTCTTAGTTGTGTGCTTTGTGACCATAGTCTTTATTTGTTCAATGTCAGCTATCCTGGTATGTGCAATGAATCTAATGATACAGTAGGGAACTGGTAAATTTGGGTGTGAAAATCTGTTTATTGACTTTCATTACTGTCATTAATGTTGCCGTTACTATAGAGACGAAAATTGTCAAGGACAGAGGATTAGGGAACTTTTTTTTTTTCCCCTATTGTTAGGATGGTAAAAAATAATAATAATAATAAGAAATACTGTTTAGAATAAAATAATTGGAAGAGTACTGTTAATGAAAACATAATAAAAAAACATTGTTTGGGTTAAAATAATTGGAAGATTATTGTTAATGAAAACATGATAAAATAATTGTAAGAGTACTATTAATAAAAACATGCATTTTCTTCCTATTTTAGTTTTACCTGACAACACATTTTCATAAAATGCATTTTGATATCCTAATATTGTGTTTTTAGGCAAAGTGAAAACGCATAAAGTGCATTTTCATTACACAATACTCTTTCAATTATTTTATCCTAAACAGTATTTCATATATTTTTTACCATTCTAACAGTAAATAAAAAAAAATTCCGAGGATTATGTGATGTGGTTATGCACAGTTCCAGTACATTGTTAATTTCTTGTGATCGGCACATCGGTATATGTGTTTACATTTTCAATCTAAGCAACTTTACAGGTGCAAATGTTAGCGTAATTAGCCATAGTTGAATGTGATGATTTCCAGTTACGAGAAATTAATTTCTATGCAACAGGGTGTTGCAAATTTTATTACACATCAACGATGCAGAAAAACTTATAGGCTGCGTTTGTTAGCTGGATACTAATGTGAGATAGGATTAGTAATTTGTGAGCCCCACTATAATGAAGTGTTTGTTTGATTTTTGGATAAAATGATAAAACATCCGTGGGCCCCACGGATTGGGTTTAAAATGTCGCCAACAGACGGAAAACTAATTCTACAGGAAGTGTGTTATTAATACTCCATTTTTTAATTTGTTTTCTGCTAAGATTTAAAAGTTCAAAATTATTTTTTGTCACATTACATGTCAAATCACATCTTTTATCTCACTTTATAACCTACCAATCAGACACCTAAAAAATAATCGTATACAAAAAATAATCCCACATACTATATCTAATTCTATATATTATCCCATCGTATTATTTATACCTCATCATTCAATTCCTCAAAACAAACTCTCAAAATAAAAAAGAGTCATCTTCCTGACTTTAGGAGCTCCCACCGCTCTACCTGCTCCCACCGCTCTACCTTAGATGACGGTAGAGAGGGTAAATCGCCATAATAACATAAGACATTTGGCATCACATTCGTTTGTAGACTACATTACGTATTATATATCTTCAAAAAGCTCTCCTCTCTCTCTCTCTGGCGCAAGTTATGGAGAAAATTAAAAGAAGTAGAATGCCAACACATTAATATCTTTATAAATTTTATTTCTTTTCATAGTTACTAACTTTTTTGTTAACTTTACATTTGTGCCTTTTATGATATAAAAAAACGTTTAAAATATTAAAGATAAATTTAATCATCTTAAAAAATGCCAAAAAGAATGAGTAGCCAAAATCTTACCCTTCCCAAACACAGCCTTATTCAGGTTAAACAAATGCACAACAAATGAATTCCCATTACAGATTTATCAAGAGCTTTCAGATGATTAGAACACGTGCTCTAAGTTTAGCACTAATTTTCTCAAGAAACAGAAAACAGAGTTTCTCATTAAACAAAGAGGATGAACAGAGCCGTTCGCCAGCCAGATAAGAGTACACTGATCAAATCTTCAACACACCAGCGTGGCCCCAAAAATTATTAGAAATGCAAGATGACATGCATTCCCCAAAAAATCCGCACAATAATAACAAATAATACGTTAACATCAAATGCAGAGGAGTTAGGTAACTACGAAAAATCTCAATTCAGGAGGCCTTTGGTGCTTTGTCTGGTAGGATATTATCAGGAAGGATTAGCTCAGGAGGTGTTTCTCGAACAACACCCAACATTGAATCGTACTCCTCATCCCGACGCGCATACTTCTTGCGAAGCACCTTCTCAAACTCGATCTCGTCAAAGCCCTTTACATTTTCAGCTGCATGAACCTGTGCTAAGTTGGAGTAGTTTGCAGCCGACTGGGAGATGAAGGCTATCTCTTCTTCTGTGAGCTTCCTTAGAAACTTCGCTGGATTACCTCCCCACACCTGTGGTCAAAGATATTTCTAAGAATCAACAACTGAAGTTTATTCCTTTGTTCATCTTTAGTGATCTAAACGCCCAAATCCAAATTAGATAAAGAGGTGGTTGAGCTCAAAATCTCAGTGGAGACAATTTCACTTGAATGGACCAAGCAATATTAATTAAAAATTAAAAAACTTCCCCCAAAAAGGAAAAAAAAAAAAATTAAAAACTTTCTCTGAGAACATGATAGTAGAGTTATGGGAGTTGAGACTAAACATCGACAGGCCAAATCCTAATCAATTAAACATACTAATTATTAGAGCTCTTATTACCACCTCACCCTACCAAATCCTGGCATTCCGCAGGCTGTGGAGCCATATTTGAACTCAAATAGAAAGGGTCATAAGAAGGTCCAAACTTTTCAAACACTACTCCAACGAGGCAATTACCAATGCATGATAAAGGAATTTCTACTTTCAAGATCTTGAAACCGCGACTATTGCAATGCTTATGTGAAAAATAAACATGGAAAGTATTGGGTATGCAATTCCTCAGAATTCTACAGGGATACTAAAAATTGAATGACAAACAATAGTGAAATGCTGACAAACCTCTCCACAGGGGATCCTTGTATTCTGCCTCACCAGAGCTCCAGCAGCAACCATGGCATGTTTCTCAACAAATACCCCATCAAGCAGGGTTGCACCCATACCCACAAATGCCTCATCCTCAACAGTACATCCATGTAAGACAGCACTATGACCTGCCGAGTCCAACCAGGAAATTCTAAAGCATGATGCAAACAGAAAAACACAACAGAACCAGGTCTATATTAAACAAAATTTGAACAACTGTCACTCACCTACAGTAACATTGTCACCAATAATGGTAGGCAAAACTTTCCCAGCTAGATTAGATTTGGCTACATGAACAAGAGAATTATCCTGAATATTTGTTCCAGACCCGATGCTGATCCTGTTCACATCACCTGCATATGAGAATGGGCAACATATGAAACACACCCACAAACAAAGAAAGTTTTTTTTTTTTTAATCTTTTCTTTTTGGAGAAGGGGGTGACATAAGCCTCAAATCAGTTATAAGAAGTAGAGTCAACAGACATATGTGAAAGGGCAATCAGGAGGGAAACAAATAAAAATAAAGAACAAAACAAAAGAATTCTTATTGAGTCAGTGAGTTATGCCAACTATAACAATTATAAAAAATAAAAATAGGCAAGTATCGGCCACATCATCAATACATGACATCTGGTTTTTAGTTCTCCAAATCCCATCCACCTACACTACAAGAGCAAAGGCAAGTAAGAGTAGGAATAGAAGCACTATATGGAGCAAAGCCACTTCCCTGTTTCTAATCCCTGGCTGAAAGCACATTCCTCCACCAAGTAGAATAAATACAATTGTCCTTATTTACCTCTAACGATACCCACAGCACATCATTTTCTTTCACACCACAACTCCCCCCATCCCCAAAGCTCAACTTTCTAAGCCACCATCAATCTAGCTCCAATGCCACCTCCACTTACTTTTGCACAATTACGAAGTTGCTTATATGATTATGTTAACACGGTCATATAACAGACAGGATGGGCAGTTTTTTCATCAATCATTTATATGAGAAGCATATTTCTTCTATTCCTCACAAAGTTTGCACTGCATAGGTATGCCCAAAGTCCATTCACTCTATTTGGCAAATGTCCTTAGTGCTTTAGAATACAGCAAATTAAGTGCGAAGGAGGGCAAGCAAAGAACAAACTGTCTTTTCAGAAAATAAAAATGGAACAATCCACTTCATAAACATTACCTAACATAATGTCTCTTCCTTTGTTTGCTTCCATCTTTTGAGAAAGTAAAAATAAAACAATTTAACATTGGGGGTGTAAATAAAGAGAGCCATAGCTTGTCTAAGCTCAGCTCAGACTCGTGATGAACCCTAAAAGCCAAGCTCAAGCTCATTCACTGCCTATAAAGGTTGGGCTCAACTTGTTTAACTGAATAAAGCAAGCCTGAAGCTATTTTTGAACATCAAACTCCAACTTGTTTAACAATTGATTACTCTATTTTTGAACATCAACTAAATAATTATATCACAAACCCCACCCCCCCCCCCCCAAAAAAAAAAAAAACAAAACACATCTAATAAAGAGATAT